>JAOXYF010000281.1:3007-13163 GCA_028565775.1 Sternarchorhynchus goeldii | reverse complement strand
ACACACCCAGGACCTCCGCTCCACGCTCCTGAACACCTCACACACACCCAGGACCTCCGCTCCACGCACCTGAACACTTCACACACACCCAGAACCTCCACTCCACGCTCCTGAACACCTCACACACACCCAGGACCTCCGCTCCACGCACCTGGACACCTCACACACACTCAGGACCTCCGCTCCACGCACCTGGACACCTCACACACACCCAGGACCTCCGCTCCATGCTCCTGAACACCTGACACACACACAGGACCTCCACTCCACACACCTGAACCCCCCAAATACCCCAACTCTCCTCATATCTCCCCTCTCCTCACCCCCCCACCTCATATATCTCCCCTCTCCCATCTCATCTCACACTTTCCTCCTTGTTCATGAATGCACCACTGCAGTGGTGAGAAGGAAAGCAATGCAAAAACCCTCAGCTGATGTCACTGAACCTTTCAGACTAAAATGACTTTCATTTCAGCCTTTTTCCTAATCCAATGCTCAGCAGAAAAAAGGAATAAGATACAAGAAAAAACTGAATTGCTTGCAAACACCCATGGCAGGAAATGTACAGTGTGCAACACCAGTACCAAGATTAGTCCAAAATGCCTCTGCTAGTTCCTCAACTCTCGCAGGCAGAGTGCGTCACATACTTCAGATGCAACGGCCTGGTCTACATCTGCTGTTTCTTCATCAGCTCACAAAAAGTTGGTAAGAGGCTTGGGGTTCTGGTGCAAGATGGTAGAGAACAGTGGAACTGGAAAGTGGATCGCATGGAACTCCATCAGCGTGGAACTCCACCAATAGCTCAAGAATCTGCCTGCATCTTGCATACTTTATGACTTGAGAAATAATGGAAAAACACCAACTAAAAAACCTGCTGTGATCATTCAAACTATTATTATTATTGTTATTATTAGTTTTAGTTGTATCAACATTCCTCCTCATCCACATTCACTTGGGATCACCTTCTTGGATCATCTTGCCAAGATCATGGGTTTGATCTCCAGGGACAAGAAGCACCTTCATACTGAAAAATATACCAAATGCCTTATCAGCAAAATGTTAACAGTTACCCTAATCACCAAAAATACCACACACACACACGCACACACTCTCTGAAAGGTCACAAAAGCAACATAAAAAACCCCAAGGCATACACCAGTATCAGTGGAGCACTTGTTCTGGTATCTCCTAATAGTAAAACACTGTATTCCTGCAATAACAGATTTCAACACACTGTGCTGACAGTTACACCGTAACAGAAATGACGTATCGGGTCTTTCACTCTAGTCATTACCCTCACATGCTCCCTGAATCAAATACCCACCTCCTCTACTCTAACCCTAGAACACAAACTCCACTGGGCCCACCTTCCTCTGGGTACTTTTGTCAGTAAGTGGGACTACGAGACACTGAGTTGATAAGCTTTGCTCACTTGCCAGGACACCAGCAGGACTTTTGTTTTGAAACTAAAAAAGAAAACAGAATCTTGAAATCAGATATGGGTATTGGTTTCTGCATATCAGCCACCTCATTTTTTTAAGTTATAAGAAAGTCTATTCACTTGACATTTTTTAATCTGGTTGTATTTTCTTGAGGAGGCTTCCCAAGACAAGCCCCTTGATTTGCTCTTGATGAGAAGGCGACACCTTAGTGCTACCACTGGTGTGCCAGTCATGACATTCACATGGAAGTGAAACTCCCTTCACCAGACCACCAGTTCCACAGAACTACAGTAACTTAAGTACAGTGACCTTTCTGAACAAGCAGGACAGAGGACCCAGCTCTGAGCCCACAGTGAGGACACAGAGAGGGATAACGTCCACCTGAACGAGACAAACCCAACACGTGCTTCACGCCCGTTGAAACTGTAATCACCGGACAGGTCCGTTTGTAAGGGACAATAATTAACTGGGTCCCAGTTCTGATCAGGCAGCACGTCGGTCCAAGTTTGGGTGCTCTCCACGCTGGAGAGAGAGACTCCAGGAAACAGAGTTAGCCGTGTTTTCAGTCCTAATGCAACAGAGGGGACAAGTCTCGACATGATGCAAACACAACGGAGAGAACGACACAAGCACCACAACAACTTCTTACATTCCTGATAAATTATGAAACCCAGGCTGCAGTCACACAGCATGACGAACCCATCTGTGCTGAGCGAATACGGCCAGACTCGGGGAGACGGGATGAGCGTGCGGGACAGGCTGAGAAGAAACCCTGCGGGACGTCACGTTCTGCGACGTACTGGACCGAACTCAGGGTACGTGTGAGAGAGGCTTTCAGGTCTCAACTGCACAAGAATACAATCACAGGGGTGCAGTTCTCACCTCCGAACGCCAACAAAGCCGATGACATTCCTGAGTGGCTGAGAGCAAACATGCCATTAAAATCTGTCTAATACCAGCCACATTCCAGTGTCTAACCTGCTATGATTGAAATTTTGTTTTGGCAGGGGTGAAAGGTCATCAGAAAACACGGGCATGCAGTGGCTCCCATGATGGGCAAGTGTGTCGGTCTCTCCACACACCATCGAGCTGACGGCAAACAGAGGAACACCACTAAACACACATCCAGGCCTGCCTGTGTTTACACAGCAAAATAAGACAAGTGACATTGGATTACACACCATGAATCAAATGTCACTAGTACAATCACAGCACTCCTCTCCAGGCGTCTGGCACGAGTTAAAGTGTGACTTTACTCCTGTGAGAAATGAACATAGACCACCGCACTCTCTGGTCTTTAAATGAACGTAGACCACCGCACTCTCTGGGCTCTAAATGAACGTAGACCACCGCACTCTCTGGGCTCTAAGTGAACGTAGACCTTTCCACTCTATGGGCTCTAAGTGAACGTAGACCTCCACACTCTCTGGGCTTTAAGCACGGAGTGAGCGGAAAGCAGGCAGACAGCAGGAGGGATGGCCTCTGCCTGTCTGGTCTCGCTCCCTCTTGCATATCTGTCCCTTTCTCCCTCGTCTCTCTCTCTCTCTCTCTCACTCCACACACACCATCACCCGTTAATTCTGCTCCAACACATGTCGAATCTCACAGCGCAACTATAGATGCACACGAACAGAGACCAAACCAGACCAGACCAAACCAGACCAGACCAAACCAGACAAAGACCTCAGTAGTCCCCTCTCAGATTCAACACACCTGCAGCTCGTCTCCAAACTGAGTTCATACTGGGTCTCTCAAATGCAGTTAACTGGACAAGTGAGGTGAGATGCACGATGAGTGGGACTCACACCTGCCCAGCTCTTCCTGCCGAACACCAGTGTGATCGGGCGGGTGGACAAGGAAAGTTCGCACCAAGTTTACAAATTCAGAAGCTTGCCACCATTCAGGAGGAGCTGGATTTCACAATGGTTACAGTCAACCGCAAAGAGGACTGTAAAATCGCTAAGTGAAACCTGAATGGCATGTAGTACAAACAGGGCAAAGGACTGTTGACAGGGTGTATATATCCTCAACAGAGTATCTCCAAACCAGTGTATCCCACAGCACAGCCCGTCTCTACAAGGTGTAGAACACGGATCATCAGAAAGTTCCACCTATAATCTTTTCTACTCTGTGCACTTAAAACAAAATCTGAACAGAATCGGACTGTTCAGATTGAAGTTGCAGTATTCTGCACAGAACTGTAGTCCGTATCTGTAGTTACAGATACAGTTACAAAGCGCTGTGTAGGCGACCCAGTCCGGTTACTTATCGTAAAAGTCTCACGGAGGAGGACTGAGCGCTATGTTAATGTTCTCTAACTAATTTATTCTTACGAAGTGTACACCAGTGTGCGCAGAAACCTTATCAAAGGCAATTGGTTGGTGTTATTTTATATACAGCTGTTGCAATACCAATGTATACGGACTGATCCACATCTCTGGGGTCTCATGCAAAGACTGTTAGCTCCAAAAAAAAAATCTGTAGTTAGCTAAGATAGCTCGATCAGAAGCACTACGTTTCGCTGAACTAATCTATGTTGACTACTTGCATTCGGGGTTTTTTTTTGTTTGTTTGGTTTTTTTTACAGATGTGCAATCACGTAACAAAAATGAGTCAACCATATGCACAGTGACTAGCAAACCCTACAGTTTTGCTTGCTAAGCGCTATAATAAACCGGGAGGGCCAAAGGTAGCTACAGCACGACCAAACACGGCCAAATCCTTCGGACTCGAATATTACCGAAACAACCAAGACCTTCGATTATACTGATTTAGGGTTGTTTGGGAAAGCATAGTGTGATTATTACAAACACCACAATAACACATTTCCAGGTCTTTAAGCAGTTACCTACATTTTTGAAACAAAACACTGAACACGAGATGTTTTGGAGAAGCCATCCTTATTCGAGTGATTAAACTGCTACCCGTTGGGAGTAGCTTTTGTGAACAGTAGTTGTTCACCCCGTCCAGTATTTCTACATATCCTACCTGAGCAAACTGGATAGCGGATGGGAGGAAGAGCCGCTGCTGCCGCTCCCTGAATTTCCCGATGCACCGCCGCTTCCAGCCGATTGTCTTTTTCCAGACAGGAGCTTCTCAACGGCGGCGAGATTCCCCGTGCGCGCAGCCTCGAGTAGTTCCTGCTCCTTCCCCATCTCAGCCAAGAAGGGCGAAGGAGAGAGAGGGGAACCGGGGACAGAGAGAACGGGGAAATAAATCCAGTTCACGGCTCTTCAACGCTGCAACACGCATTCGAGCGTTAACGACACGAAAAACCTCTTAGCTGGTTGAGTCCAAGCCCAGCGCCGTTCTCTCGTGGGTTATTCCCGCTCCAGTCCGCCGCTCCGGGAAAACTTTCCTCCTAGCGCCGACACACAAACTTCCTCTGTCCGTCTTTGACACGTCACTTCCTACCATTAGCATTTACTGATCGAGTAGTTTCTTAGAAACTGGGCATAATCATTTACTTAGACCTGTTCGTTGAATACCGTTTAGGGAATCGGAATCGATCAAGCCGATGGTTTTCCCCACGTGCCATTATGTAGTATCGATCCAGAAACAAATATCCACTGACCGCTGACCAGAGCGCGTGCCTGCTTACGGTCGACGGGGTGGAAGACGACCAGGTTGATAATGTGACAAAACTTGGCGCAAACATTCAGATTATCTTATCAGAACAGCACGAAAAGATTGTCATCATTCCCACAGTAAATGTAAACACCTAGATTGTCGTTCCGGTAGCAGAGATCTGATCAAGGGTTAATTCATTTAGTTATTTCTAAAGTAGCCGATATTCCAGTGCATATGTTAGTTTATGTAGTTGGAGACAGAGTTTTTGTCCAAGTCTTGCAAAAATCCTATTATTGTCTCGCCTGTTGTGAGTCTGGTTAATAGTCTATTTTTTAATACAATCAATGAATTATAAATGGCCTAGACTCTTGGCAGTATGTTAACGTCCGTCCTGCTGAGTGAATCTCATAACTTATCCCAAAGGAAAACACGAGCACATGGGACCTGCATAAAGACCCACATTTTATTTGGTGTCCAGTTAGCAGATGTTCTGGAGTTGACTGTGATATATTATGGTATGTACTGGAGTTGACGGTGGACATTAGTTTATGGGAGAGAGGACTGTAACCCTAAAACATCAGCCTTTTGTTGATGTAGATCTATACCACAGTACAATAAACGAGTACAAATACCGTAACAATCTGAACGGGTCTAGACTGTGTCATGCAGATTTTATAATTTAGAAGTTTAATATACTCAACCATAAGGAATGACTGCAAGAATGGGTAAATGAATGACTTTTATAAACAATTTTATTTTCACTAGATAGTGTTCACTAGATAGTGGGGGGAACACAAAAAATACGTGATGAGACACTGTAAAAGAAATTCTTTTATTTACTGTAAAAAACCTTTTACAACAAACCATTTCCTCAAGTACATTACGTAAAATGTGTATTTTTCTTTTCATTAAAAATCATTTGTAAGCATATGTAGTGTTAAAAAATAAACTAATATATATATAATAAAAAATATAATTTTCTACGTCTGTGAATCTTATTTTGACATTCCCAATGACAGGAAGTTTTCGCTGCTGTTGAGAATAGCTTCACTTCCGCGTGGCTGCTGTTTTAAGAAGGTAAGTAGCTGCTAAAAAGCTTTCTATAATTAATTTAAAAAATCTCACCTATTACTGGTAAATCTGGTGTATGTTTTTGTGCAGCTCCAGTGTATTCTTATTTTGACCGCTAGCTGATATAAAGTGTAGCATTACACTCAGCGTCTGTTTACAAACAGCCTTTGATTGGATATGTAGTTAGCTAGCTAGCTTATCTAGCTAGATGTTGCACCTGATTTAGCAAACTAGCTAGCTAATTGTAACTTAATCTATGAGTGTTTTAAACATTTATATAGCTATATTTGTCATTAATGTTTTTAAACACATTTGCTCGCATATAGCTTTATGGCCTGGTAATAACGTCACGAACGTTTCACAGTTAGATAGCCAGCAACTAACGAGCAAAATGAATGTCTCGTTATTTTTACGTTTCTGAGCTACCTACCCAGATTTTGGAACGACAGCAAAAGCACGTCGGCTGTTTTTAATTTTTAGCTATATCTGCTGTTGTCCTTTGGGGGCTCGTTGTGCTCGTCCCAGCAGACCACGGGAGACATGGCGGACCCGGCGCGCGTGAAGAATGAACCGGCGACTGAGTGCGCGAGCGCCGAGAAGACGCTGCAGGAAGGAAACGCGTCAGACGGTTCTAGTGGCGTTAGTGCACCCAGTGTCTCCGAGGCGAAGACTGAGCAGGTCACCTCAAAGGAAGAAGATAAAATGGTGAGTCGAACGCAATGACTGACATCCGTAAAGCTCATGAATAATACGACTTGTTGCAGAAATATGTTAGTACTGCAGAACCGGTTCTAGTTTCGTCTCTCCGATTAAGGGGGGCCTGATTAACGAGGAGGACGAGGAAGAGGGCCCCTCGGGCGCGTCCCGCCCCCCCTTGAAGAAACTGAAAGTGGAGACTGAGAAAAAGAAGGAAAAACGCCACAAAATAGACGAGGACGAAATACAGAAGATGCAGTGAGTTTTGTTGATTGAACCAAAACAAGTAACACCAGTTACTCTGCTCCCCGAAACCAGTTAAAGAATGGGTCAACATGGTGGGTGTTGGTACTCAGAGCAGCACAGCACCACAAAATTACATAAGGAACCACATTTTGTAACAGACCAAACTTCCCAAGTCAGTGGATATATTTCCACAAGTGAACAGAGCACTAGTAACGATTTCTGTTTGTGGTTTTAAGGTAAATTTATTTATTGAGTCCAAACATTGATGCCTTTGGTTCTCCAGAGTCTTGGTCTCCTCATTCTCGGAGGAGCAGCTGAACCGGTATGAAATGTACAGACGTTCAGCTTTTCCTAAAGCAGCCATTAAAAGAGTAAGTTCCCACTTTCACAGTCTTGTTCTTCACATCTCCCTTGAAACAGGCTGGTTAAGTTTCTAAAAGTTTATTCCTGTCTTTCAGCTTATTCAGTCGATCACAGGATCATCTGTCTCTCAGAACGTAGTCATTGCCATGTCTGGCATCTCTAAAGTGTTTGCTGGGGAGATTGTCGAAGAAGGTAAGTGGAATCGGGTTAGTAGCCATAGAGATCCTGAAGGCAGACATGTGGCTTGTGTCTTCAGAGTAGGTGTGGCTTGTGTTGTGTTCATGCTGGGCTGCTTTTGTTCCGCAGCTCTGGATGTGTGTGAGAAATGGGGCGACACGCCCCCTCTGCAGCCAAAGCACATGAGGGAGGCAGCGAGGAGGCTGAAGAGCAGGGAGCACATCCCCAACACTAAATACAAACCAATCCTCTTTCACTGAGAGCCTGCTGCCCTGCTGTGCCTCGCTGCACCTCCCGTCTCGCCTCCGAGACCGGCTGGGATCTTGGTGTTGTGGAGCGGGAGAGGCACCTGACTTGTCTGAGGCGTGTAAGTGGAAGAAGAGGTTTCCGTGCTTCTGATGGAACGCCGAACTTCTCCTCGATTGTTTGCTCGGAGAGCTGTGGAAGTGGTTTGAAGACCAGTTTGGTTTCTCAGCTTCTCCTGGGACACTACCCAACCGATTTTTCACACATTTATTTTCCCAGTAGTTTTGTCCAGTCCTTGATGTAAATATTTTTGATTTATTTACTTTATTTTTAGATTAAATGTCGTGTATTAAAGTGTTTGTGTTTCTAAAGTGTTCATGTGTTATGGGTCTTATAAGATCTAAGGTTGTATAAGATGGACATATTGTAATCCAACCTTACAGTAGCTGAAGTGCTCTCATTAGACAACAATCGCCACAGGAGATTAATTAGCACAAATTACAATTCTGAAGCTTAAGATAAACTTTTGTTTATTTTGGGGGCATTTTTTCACATATGGTTCACAGAACCAAGTTTTTTAAAAATAAATAGTTGATGGAAATATAAAATGTGGACTCGGATCACAATACTGTTGAATGTTGCAGGGTCTACAGCTTGTTTACATAACATGAAAGGAACTGAAGCGTGTAGTGGTACTGTGACACGCAATTATACACACATTCACATGTTTAAATCAAATACTGTTGTCTCAGCTACATAAAAACAGGGGGCATCTCCTACCCAAACCTTAATACTGCCACATATATCCAAAATAAATCCTGTTATTAATACTCGGATGTAATTACAATAGGCCTTACCTGACTACCACTTCAAGAAAATGAAAACAACTAAAGAAAATAAGTTTAAAATGATGTACTAAAGTGTTTTTGGCCAAGCCAAACTACATGATACAAGAATACATCCAAAAAAACAAACAAGTGTGTGCTGGCTGAGGGAAACCCATCCAAACAAGTGCTTTGCCTGTAGAAGCTGGAGAAGAAACTGGTTTGGGAAGCACCATACAGCAACATCCATGAAACCAGCCCCACTCCTTCTGCAGTTCCACTCAAGGCCTCTTGGTGGATCTTGGAATGCTGGAGGTGAAACCTGACCCACTTTGGAGCAGCATCCTGCCAGTCTCACTGTGCTCTCTCTACAGTCCAAAGGAGATTTCAGATGTGATGGTAACTCATTATGTATCACAGAATAGCAATCACATTTTCCCCAGCCAGGGTCCAGAGAAACACCACATCCACCATCTCCTCCTTGTGAAAGATAATGAGACTATTCTCAGATCCTCAGTGTTAAAACAAAATTAAACAGCCATTTGATCACTTGGTGAGTAAGTCATTAGCTTAGTTGAAGAATGAATAACGAATTTAAATATTCCTAACAGAAAGCAAACACACAATTACACTTCTAACCTGGTCACTTGTCTTTTTAAACTCAACATAAAAACATAAAAAATACTTTGAACTAAACTACAAAGTTTGTGACCTTGACACTTTTTAATGTAAAATATTAAGTACAATCATGCTTAAAATGTATGTACATGTATATAAAAAAGATTTAAAAATTCTAATATTTGCCTATTACATGCAGTGATGACACTTCTCCACAGCTCCAGTGATAAAGGTATGCAAAATGTAAAGAGATTTCAGACACTTTCAAGTCTTTAGAAAGACTTCCATATACAGTACAAAAAGGTCTGTACCAATTACACACGTGGAAGACACGATACTCCCAGGACATTTTACAACAGACGCCACAGCCAGCCAATTACAGCAAAATGTCATACCCCTGTACTGACAGCAGATGGCGCCCTCTCACGCGAATCTGAAAAAGCCTAAATAAACGGCAGTCGGGCATTACCTGGTCTGCTGTCTGCACGTGACAACTTGCAGGTATTCCTACACAGATCCTTGAAGTTTATTTCAAAATGCTGTGTTTTATATTTGAGGGGACATTCGCTGTACAGAAACGGCAAACGAAACCATGCCTAGTAATACTGATTTCAATATTCACTACACCAGCTGCAGAACAGTAACTTAATGTTACCAGAACAATTTTAAGATCTGTGTGAGATACTGGGAAGCCTTTATAACACTTTATAGTAACTTTTATAACACTTAACTACCAAAGGTAAATGTATCAAAAGGGGATACCGTAACAAGGTAAGAGGCAAAAAAAGGAACAAAACTCAATCATCAGACTGATCACAGAACCATTTCAATCATCAGACTGATCACAGAACCATTTCAATCATCAGACTGATCACAGAACCATTTCAATCATCAGACTGATCA
>JAOXYF010000280.1:0-13181 GCA_028565775.1 Sternarchorhynchus goeldii | reverse complement strand
ACCAAAACAAAACTCACCAAAACAAAACTCACTAAAACAAAACTCACCAAAACAAAACTCACCAAAACAAAACTCACTAAAACAAAACTCACCAAAACAAAACTCACTAAAATAAAACTCACTAAAACAAAACTCACCAAAACAAAACTCAACAAAACAAAACTCACTAAAACAAAACTCACTAAAACAAAACTCACCAAATCAAATAAGCCATGCAGACAAATCACCTTAAATATCATTTAAGTGCAGTGTTAGGTATGTGGACTCTCATATAATACATACTTAACTGTCATAACTCATCTGACAATGGATATATAACATCAACCTGAATGATATATGCGCCATTTTTATCATACAAAATTATTACATGATTAGTGATGACTTGCTAATTATTACATGATTAATGATGTTTCATTAATACCCACCTCTGTCTGTTTATTAAAACTTTCTTTCAAGCAATTATTAATTTATGATAATGAGATGACATCATCACAGTCAGGACATGGTGTTTGCATGTGTGTTTGACTATGTGCACATGGTGTGTGTACGTATATATTCATGTACATGGGGTGTGTGTGTGTGTGTGTGTGTGTGTGTGTGTGTGTGTGTGTGTGTGTGTGTATAAGTGCACATGTTGTGTTCTCTATACAAACACATCCTCTCCACACACTCAGCTTCATCTCCAACTACAGCAGAAGACACTGGATGAATAGGAGAGACCTGCATCCTCATAGCAAGTGAACTGTGGTCATGAACACACGTCTTAATCTATGAGTCACATCACAGAATCACACCATCTCTGTCAGTCACCTTGGAAACACTGAATAAGAGGATGTAACAACATACGTTTTTGGTTTATTTATTGTAGGCAAAGCAAGTCTTGCACATGCCAGTTATTCAGAATCTAACACACACACACATTCACACAAATTATATATACATACAATTATTTATGCAGTTCAAACAAGATGTGAAGCATAATTTCTGTACGTTCAATTAACTCTACTTTTTGCTCTAGCTGTTCTAAAATCCCTTACAGTGTAGAAGTACAAACATCCACCTGATACCTGTCCTTTGGTCAACACAAGTTCACCTGTGAGAGACCAGTAAGGCAGGACACAGTGTCCACAGTAAACACGTCCAGACTCCAGTACAAACAACACACACAACGTCCTGTTAGCTACTGTGAAGTATGACGCACAGATCATAAAGTGATGTCCTCAGAGTACAATGTGAAGAGGAGGATTGTGGGTAAATGTGCCATTGTTTCTGATCTATTTCACTAAATATTACGGCTGAGACTGAAATTCGTACTAAAAACAAACAAGCAAAGACAAATCAATAATCTGGTGGTGCAGATGTTTTACTGCAGATGTTTTACTGCAGATGTTTTACTGCAGACGTTTTACTGCAGGCAGCAAATGTGTCTGTAATCAAGAGTAAAGTGTTGCTTGGATGTACATAAATGTAAATATATTTTAATAAATGTATCCTCTGAGCAAAATGTTAATCATTATGCAAGTTGTCCTTTCAATTTAAAAGTATATGTTTTAAATCTTTAAGTCTTACTGAGATAAAATACTAACATGTGTGAATAAGCAGAACCTTTTACATAAACCAATAAGTTTGAGTTAGGTGAACGTTGATGCTTTAATTTTAAGATAACTTAAACGTGTTTTTTTTGTTTGGTTTTTTTTACCAATAATTTTACATTTTCCGGCTTCTTCTACAGTGATATTAAGTAGCTAGTAACTACACAAGAGCAAATTTATTAATTATCTAAAAATAATATACTATAATAACAATAATAACAAACCTGTCTTCAGTTTGTTGATCTAGTATACTGTTATTGAAATAAAGTATACTGTGTTATCTGTGTTATTGAAATAAAATATGTCATACTATTTTACAGCAGGTCATTATGAAAATGTAAAATGTAATTAGTTTGTTTTAATTTTTATTTCAGGTGAATAACTGCATACTAATCAGTTAATTATGTTGAAAGTAGGACAGGTGTGCAGTTGAAGGACTGAAGAATAACAAATTGTGGCTAAAATAACAAATGGTAGTTTAAATCAGATTGGTAATTTATTCAAGCAGTTGATTAAATTGATTAGTAGTCAGTCAATGGATCAGTTAAAACTGTGAAGGAGTCAGTAATTCTGATAGGTTTCTCATGTGTGCGAAAGGCAAAGGTCACTAAAGTATACAGAGCCACTTCAGTCAGTCTGAACGGCTGGTTCAGGGTATTCAGATTTAGGCTGAATTTGAATGATAACTGTCAGGATTTAGTGTCTGGTAAGCAGAATCTGATTGGTTGGTGTTGGGTCTAGGCTCTGGTAGCCAGAATCTGATTGGTTGGTGTTGGGGTCTAGGCTTTGGTAGACTGGACCCATCCTGATGTTTTGGTTTCCAGGTGGATCATTTTCATAATCAACATCAGTCTGTAACCATAGCAACACAAAACATTATAGATTTATATACCACATAAAGGAATATAAGACCTTACACCACACACACCATATTTAGAATTAAGAGTTTTCACTGTAGTACTCTGGATCAGAATGCCAGAGATGCAGAAAAACTCCTTAGTCTATTGTAAAAATTGATCAGATAAATGTGATTGGAGACAGGGTGATCAGATAAATGTGAATGGGGACAGGGTGATCAGATAAATGTGAATGGGGACAGGGTGATCGAGAGAGAGAGAGTAGCCCTGCACTACACACAAACATTTCACGGCAAAGTTTTAAAGTCACAGAGAGAGAGCGATTTAAAAGACAATTTCCTTGTTTGACTCACTGTGCCATGTGTTTCTGTCTTTATGTTGGGAATGTCAGAACCTGCAAAGTAAAAGAAAATATCAGACCCTCATCTCCCCCTAGAGCGAGTGAAGTGAACCTTTGATTCAGGACATCTGTAACAGACAGTTTGTACTTCAGGGTAGTTTAGAGACAGACCCCTCACAACCATGGCACCCATATTCAAAGCTATGGGAAGTAGGAGTGCAGAGTGTGTGTGTGTGTGTGTGTGTGTGTGTGTAAGTACATGCACATTGTACCTTGTGTCTTGTTCCACCTTATTTTGTAGAATATCGCTGCTGATCCACCAGTCAGCAGCAGAAACACAAATATACAAACAATTATGATGACAGATGAACTTGGAGAACCTGCACAGAGGAGATCAGACTCTGATGATTGTACTCTATTTTAAAACAAGTAATAGTCAGTCTTTCTCTATATCTCTTTCTCTCTGTCTATCTCCTTCTCTCTTTCTCTATCTCCTTATCTCTCTCTGTCTCCTTCTCTCTCTCTATCTCTCATTCATAGACACATTCACTTGCAGTGTTTCTAATTCAGTCATGTATAAAGTTTTGTGAAAAATAATAAAACTTTTTTTGTAAAAAAAAAAAAACACCCTCACACACACACACACACACACACACACACACACGCACCAACATGTGCACACGGTTAACTGAGCATTGCATCCCAGTCCTTGTAGACTCAGTGTTCATCCTACCATGCAGAGCTGTTCCTACAGGACCTTCTGTGCTGCTACTCCCTGGTTGATTGTCTGACGGTGGAGTTCAGAGTGAGAACGTAACGTAAATTCAGCGTGAACATAGCGAGAACATAACGTAAATACAGCGTGAACTTAGTGAGAACACTTTGAACATATCATGAATATTGTGTGCACATAACTTGGATACAGTGTGAACATAGTATGAGGTTTCCTGCGTGAACATAGGATGAACATTGTCTTAGGTTCTTAGAGTTTCATGTGAACACAGGCAGAACATTAGCATGATATTCAGTCATTGCCAAATGTGTAAAATGCAGACAACTTTCTCCAGGTTTCTGTTCTTCATCTTTTAAACAGTTTTTCAGTATTAAAGCTAAAAAAAGAATTGGTAGTGATCATCTTAAAGTCGGACCAGAAAATGTGCATCTCACCAGTAACATGTAGCTGAATCTCTGTGAAGAAGGAGTAATATGTGACTAATTCATTTCCATGGCTCACTCCACAGTAATAAACTCCTCCATCAGATTCTTTCACATCACTGATCTTCACACTGACAACTTTAACACTGCTGTCATCAAAAATTGAGAATCTGCCTTTTTGAGTCTTTGTTCCAGCAGTACTGATTATTTCCACAGCAGATAACGAGTCTTTTTTAAACAAGTGTTTTCTGTTTGTCTCAAACACTTCTGGGCAGGTACATGTGATGGTGATGGTGTCTCCCAAAGTACATGTCCTATTCTTTGGCCCTGTACAGCATGGATCTGTAAAGCATGCAAAGTTAATTACTTACTTTCACAGCTCCTATTTGAATTTTGTACACAGTGCGGGAAGAAGGCAGAGGAGATACACCTCTTTGTTGTGTCTTTATTTTTATGTGATGTTTTTGTTTTGCATGTAGGGAAGGTAATTTCATTGCTGTGGCTGTTTATCTACAGTCATTGCCTAGACATCAAAACCACAGTCCCTGACAAAAGTTTTTCCATATAAGGACATAGTAACTTAAAATGGTATAGGAGTTTATTTGTAATCAATTGTTACAATAAATGGTTCACTCTAATGCCAAGGGCTGTCACATTAATAACTGGGTGCAATATGAAAATGGTCGCCAGAAAATTTTGTAACTACAACAACAGTGTGTCGAACTCTTTCACGCCATGGTCTCCATGGCTGAATTAGTGCTCAGAAACCAGCATTAAAACAGAAGACAACAAAACAATTGTGTCTCATTTTCCAAGGCCTACAGCTTGGACAGTGGAAAAGTGACAGAAGGTTTGTTTTTCTGATGAATCATCCATTGAACTGCATCCCAGTTTCTACAAATACTGCAGAAGACCTGTTGGAAATCGCATGGACCCAAGATTCACCCGTTAAACAGTCAACTTTGGTGGAGGAAGAATCGTGGTTTGGAGTTATATCCTGTATTGGGGTGTCCAAGCGGATGGTAACATCAACATCCTGATGTATCAAGACATTCTTGCTGCCCATTACATTCCAAACCACAAAAAGGGGCAAATTCTGCAGCAGGATGGTGCTCTTTCTCATACTGAGCCTCCACATCAAAGTTCCTGAAAACAAAGATCAAGGTGCTCCAGGATTGGCCAGTCCAGTCACCAGACATGAACATTATTGAGCATGTCTGGGGAAAGATGAAGAGGAGGCTTGGAAGATGAAACCAAAACATCTTGATTAACTCTTTGTCCTGCAAGACTGCTTTCTTTGCCACTCCAGGTGACATCATCAATAAGTTATTTGAGTCATTGCCAAGACGTATGGATGCAGTTCCTCGAAGCTCATGGAAGTCATACATAATATTATTATTTATTCCAAGGCACCATGACTGTATGTTCTAATGTTATTGTAGCATGTTTGTGTATTCAAAATAAAGTAAATGTATAATTTCAAAATTATTTTTGTATATGACAAGACAAGAAAAATCGGACATTTCTGTCCTAATTGATAAAACTCAATGAATGATACAAAACTTTCATTTTCTACAATAATCATAATCTGGAGGACCTTTCATATAAGCCATTTCTGATTTCAATTTATCAACTACAAGTCAAGTTATTATTTGATAAGCAGCAAGACTTTTGTCAGGGATTGTAAATTGTCCGTTCTTCCACTGGGAATTCCCTTTCACACCACCAGAGGTCGCTATCACCACACCAGAAATGATGGTTTGTATTTATTTCATAGAATGGGATTTTAAAAAACATGTCTATCTATGGTGGTCTCCTTCATTATTTTAACGTTAATTATTTTCTAAACAAAACCTCAGATGCACATTCGTTATTTTACATGAAACTACACCAAACATTTAAACAGATTTTAACCAAACAGAAACAGGTTTCTCACCTGTGTTCACTTTCAGGGTTATAAATTGATGCCAAACTCCAATCTCTCCACAATTATATGTTCCAGCAGCCTGCAAGCTTAACTGTCTGAAGATCACAGTGAGAGTTCGAGGCGAGTCAAACATAGAAAACCTTTGCTTGTGAGCCTGTGTGTTCGGTAGTTGAATGTTGATTTGTGTTTCACACTGCCCTTGATTCATCTTACAAAAATATCTTTCATTCACTCCATAATGTTGATGGTTGCAGAATATAATGACAGATCCTCCAGAATAGCCAATCACATCATAGCAGCCCACCGGTCCTGCCAATCAAATTACATGTTTTCACTCATCCCTACAATGACTGATGTACCTGTATATGCTGTCAGTTCTGAATGGCAATAACTTGAGCACATAAAATTACTAATGACTATATAAAGTTACTAATGACTATATAAAGTTACTAATGACTGTATGAAGTTACTAATGACTATATAAAGTTACTAATGACTGTATAAAGTTACTAATGACTATATAAAGTTACTAATGACTGTATAAAGTTACTAATTACTGTATAAAGTTACTAATGACTGTATAAAGTTACTAATTACTACTTTAATCTGCAGTAGAACATCTGACCTGAAATCATGTAGAGAATAAAGATGAGGAAAATTTTCATTCTGAATTGAACTTCAGTGTTTGAAGCAGAAACTCCTGGAAGTTTGTTCTTGCTTGGCTGAGAGGGAAGTGAGAGTTTACTCAATGTGTCTTTGCCTGCAAGTCTTGCCATCTGGCTTCTCCCCTCTGCCTCTAAAGAATATTGCGTAACCTCACATACCCTCCAACCAGCACCACTGATCAAATGGCAAAAACATTACTGAGAAAAAAATGATCTTCTAGACAAGGGTGAATGTGTGTTAACATAATTGTTAAAGCAAACATATTTTGTGAATTAAGATTAAAGACATATATTAAGGAATACATAAATGAATCTATTACTGCTCTCACTCTCTGCCATGTTAACACCCTCCTATTGAATATGGGCACATTGGGGCAGTGAGAAGGTCTGGGTTCAGGGTGACTGAACACACACTGTCTCCCATGTGGAAGGCTTCTGCACCACGTAGAAGACACCTCCACCCTTCTGGGATGGACAAACCTCTCCAGGAGTTCTCCACCCTTCTGGGATGGACAGACCTCTCCTGGAGCCCTCCACCCTTCTGGGATGGACGGACCTCTCCTGGAGTCCTCCACCCTTCTGGGATGGATGGGCTTCTTCAGGACTCCCACTGACTCACCAGACCAGGACAGATTATATCACTTAGTCGATTATTATTTTTCAAAAAAGTACAATGTAACCCAAAACCGATGCTTTGTGATGGCTGAACAATAGTACAGTGGACAGGCTGGAAGTTTTTTTGTCCAGGCTCAGGCAGTGAATCTTTCCGTTTTCAGTTCTGTATTTGGTCTAAAATAGGACTGGGGGGGTGTCATGTTGGTGGAGGTTAGCACTGTGCCAACTATGACACTGTCTGTTTGAAACTGTAGGAGAAATCCTCCTTTGTGCTTCATGCAATTTCTATGATTGTGGTCTGTGTTTATGGAATCTGTAGCCTACATCAATTGTAGGGATTAAAACTTCACACAGCTGGGTTTTACGAGGTGTGTAAATACTGACTAGTGGTCCAAAGTGTTAAGGGCTTTATATTCATTATGACCTGAAAGGAGTCTTAAAACCTTAAGATTAAGGCTGGTGGAACATTAATAATTTATTATGATTGTTTCATTCAGGAGGTCTTGAGGTAAACCAGGAAGTGAAGAAAAGTTTGATGAGGAGGAAGAGGTCTGTGAAAGTTTAGCTGTAGGTGAACGAAGCCATACAAAAAAGACTGCAGCCATCGGAAATTCCAGCATCTAAAATATAAGGTGATATTTGAGATATTCCAGTAAGGAGAATTCCACAAAATGTTTTTGCATACAACCAAATGTATTGTGCTACAGTCAGGCGACATCTACTTCCTTCTTATCAACTCTAGAGAGACTGAAAGAAACTTATAAAGTGTTGTCATTATTACCAAAGGAAGGTTTTCCAAACACAAAACATAAAACCACAAAGTAAGACAAAGAATTCACTGAATGACCATTCAAAGCTCAAACATTAAAACATGTGGAGAGATAACAACCCATATAAACCCTGCAAGTTCTGTCCAGCAGGAGGCACAGTTTCCTCGTATAAACGAGTCACATCCTGACAGCCTGCAGCTAGACGGATTTAAATACACATTTAAATATAAACAAACATAAAGTGCACCTCTAAACAATGCAGCATATGCACAAATAAAACAAGACAAAACAGCAGAGATGCTACTATTCTCAGGATAGAGGTCCTGCATTCACAAGTATTCATGTCCTATAAAATGTCCTGTAATGTGACTTTCTTTGTCACTATGTTTTCTGTACTCTACTCATATGACCCTCAGACACTATAGACACTACAGTATTGGATTACATTCACTTCTGTGGACCTCTAAACTCAACCGTGTTTTGCAGACTTGGTGGAATTCTACTGTAGAATTCTGCTAGAATACAGAAATCAGTGCTGATTGTACTACAAGCTCTCTTAGACAATGAGGAGTACAGTAACAAACAATGAAAAATAACTGCCAGAATTTAAGTTACTCAGCAGTAGTGTAAAGTATGTTATGTGTAGGATCAATTGTCATTACAATACTCTACAAATAGTCTCTGTTTGAACACTGCAAAGGATTCCTCTGTCCAGACAGTCAGTAGAAATTCCTTCCACCATCTTATAGCCAGGAAAGAAAATAGCCCAGAAACTAGCTTTCCATGAGACCTGAAGCATGGAGGTTCAAGCTGAGCTGTAGTTGATGTTCAAAGTACTCGAGGTTCGGATCGGGTTTTGACCATTATCATCATATAGGAGGGAGCTTACAAATTTTTGACTTTGTAAGCAAGCATCAGGGTTTTAAATTTGATGCTTGCAGCTACAGGGAGAATGGGGTGACGTGTGAACTTTGGAAGGTTGTAGACTAGTGCTGCTGCGTTCTGGATCAGCTGTAATGGCCTGATGGCCCGTAGATGAAGCATGATGCATGCTTCTCTCTGTTTTGATTTGTTTAATGTCTACTATACTGGTTATAATCTCCCTAGGAGTTTTCACCACTGTTTTCTTGATGTCGTGATGTAGTGTGTAAGAACTGGTGCCGGGAGGTATTTGTTCCCGGACTGTGGCACCATTACTGTTTGTGAACCTCTAACCAGTAGATGTCATTCAGATGAGCGATTGTCTGCCTAATCTGCATGAATCGTGACAAGGTCGAATTTCTGAATTTGAGATATTGAAGTATGTAGCTAATGTAAAGCACCGAGGCTAAACCAGACAGCTGAGTGACTTGCGCAGAGTCTCCTCCTCTGTTTTCTGTGCTTTAGAGCATTTTTAGTTCATTCTGGTAATATGCCCAGAGACTTTAGCATGTTAGTAAAAATATGTAAATATGATACAAAAACTGCTGCAAAACTGTCGTTGTCGTTATTGCTCTGCATCCTCCTCCCTCCTGTGATCTGATTTGCATATTCATAGCGCTGTATTATCACAGCTCTACCACCTGGTAACATGCCCCGCCCACTCCTTTACTCCTCAGTGTTAACACCATTTAGCCCAATCATTATACCGAGTGTATTTAAACCCCACCCTTGCGCTATGGCAACCACAGAGTCTTGGATCATACTAATCTGTCACTTCCCTTTGAACTAAAGCTCAGGGCACAAACCAAAACACAACCGGCACAATGACTCAGGAATTGCTGACTAGTTGCATTTATTTCTGATTAAACAGTGTGCAACTTCCATGATTAAAGAGTCACCAGAACATATCACAGTCTAAGATAATACTCACACATTTTTAGCTGTTTTTGAGGCAAAACTACATGGTATAATAAAAAATAAGCTGCAAAGACAAAATATAAATATAATAATAAATAATATATAAAGCAAAGGCCTTAACGACCCAAGTGAAATAGGAATATACCACCTTACAGGTGTTTAGGCAAGGGAATGACTTTCTTTACTGCCCAGTATTGGTATGTAGGGATTGCTTGAAGAATTCTCTGTCAGTGGGAGATGATCCGTTATAGCATTGGTAAAGTTATCCAGTGTGTGTGAATCAGAGGAGACTCTGTGTAACTGTGTGTTAGCATGCACAGTGTGGTCAGAGGGGATTGTGGGTTTCTGTACAGTGGCATACACAGCTTTGGAAGGGTCAGAAGGGACTGTGGGTTTCTGCACCTTGGCGTACAGAGTGTTTGAGGCGTCAGAGGGGATTGTGGGTAGCTGTTCACTATAATACACATTGTTTGAGGGGTCAGAGGGGATTGTGCGTTTTTGCACAGTGGCGTACAGAATGTTTGAGGGGTCAGAGGGGATTTTGGGTACCTGTACATTATCATACACAGAATTTAAGAGGTCAGAGGGGATTTGGGGTTTCCGCACAGTGGCATACAGAGTGTTTAAGGGGTCAGAGGGGATTGTGGGTAGTTGTTCATTATAATACACAGTGTTTGAGGGGTCAGAGGGGATTTTGGGTTTCTGCACGGTGGCATACAGAGTGTTTAAGGGGTCAGAGGGGATTGTGGGTAGCTGTGCATTATCATACAGAGGGTTTAAGGAGTCAGAGGGAATTGTGGGAATTTGAAGAGTAGTATGGAGTGGAGTAATCAATACATTGTCCCAGGCGGTGTGGAAAATCTGAGGAAACAGACGAGCTTTCAGAAGAAAACACACACACTTATAATATATATATATATATATATATATAACACATATAAATATATTAATATCTAAACATTACTCACATTATCATCATTTCCTGTATCTCTTTTGTGTGATAAACAGCAAGATCCTATGAAAGCAATAGTCAACTTGTTAATTAGGGATTAAATAAAAAAAAAGGAAAATAACACTGGAGTAGGATTAGGATAACAACAACAACAGGAAAACAACAACAACAACAACAACAACAACAGGAAAACAACAACAACAGGAAAACAACAACAACAGGAAAACAACAACAACAACAACAGGAAAACAACTACAACAGGAAAACAACAACAACAACAACAGGAAAACAACAACAACAACAGGGAAACAACAACAACAATAATAATAGTAAAGTGTATTTTCACAAAGTGTAGTTTAACTTGGTAATTAAATTTTGCATTCAATAAATGTAAACTGAACTGCAATTGGAGTTTTTATACGTGATCAAACCATTTAACATAAATAAACCACTGTAGCATATAGCTAAGCTACACTGAGTGAACAGGTGTGTTATATTTAGAACAGGTGTGTTATTAGGAACAGGTGCGTTATATTTAGAACAGGTGTGTCATATTTTGAATAGGTGTGTTATTTAGAATAGGTTTATAATATTTAGAACAGGTGTGTTAAATTTAGGTGTATTATTTAGAATAGGTTTATAATATTTAGAAGTAACGCCTGTGAAGTTTTCCTCATCCATTGATTCATACCTTGCATGTTGTTGCAATGTGTTTTGTAGACGAATACAGACCCTCCAAATAGCAGCAGAGCCACACAAACACATACTGGGGCCAGGATAGTATAAACTAGAGAAGACACACACACACAGTAATGAAGTCAGTATAACCTGGAGATAACACAAACACACAAAAACAGCAATGATGACAGAGGAGTGGAGATGAGATGCAGTAATAAGAAAAAAAAACTGGCTGAACATTTATAAAATAATCTGCAAACACATCACATTGTTTTGATTGGTTTCTGCATTTCCCACCTAGTGTTTATCAATTCTTATTAGACTATTAATGACACACTAAGATCTAAAGTCTAGATTTGTCTAAAAGTAGATTGCACAGTTTATTTCTGTAAAATGTAGAAGCAAACAAGGATCATTTGCTATTTATTCTCTTATGTGTGAAGCCAAGGAAATGAAATGCCTAAGAGTGTGATGTCCTTGTTATGACTGTAGAATGAAAGTGTGGGGCTGGAACTGGGGATTCTGTTGAGGTCTGTGCTCCTGCAGCTGATGATGTGGTCCTGTAAACTGTTGATGATGAGGTCTGTGCTCCTGCTTCTGATGAGATATGTGTCTTTGGAGCAGCTGATGTGGTCCTGTAGACTGCTGGAGAGGTCTGTGCTCTTGCTCCTAATGAGGTCAGTGCTACTGCTACTGGTGAGGTGTGTTTCCATCCCTAGTGAGGTCTGTGCACCTGTTGCTGGTGAGATCTGTGCATCTGCTGCTGGTGAAGTGGTCCTGTAGACTGTTGCTGGTGAGGACTGTGCTTCTGCTGCAGGTGATGTGGTCCTGTAGACTGTTGCTGGTGAGGTCTGTGCTCCTGCTTCTGATGAGATATGCGTCTTTGGTGCAGCTGATGTGCTCCTGTAGACTGCTGGTGAGGTCAGTGCTTCTGACCCTAGTGAGGTCTGTACTCCTGCTGCTGGTGATTTGGTCCTGGAAACTGTTGCTGGTGAGGTCTGTGCCCCTGCCCTTAATGAGGTCTGTGCTCCTGTTGCTGGTGAGGTCTGTGTTTCTGCACCTACTGAGGTCTGTGATCCTTCTGCTGGTGAGGTCTGTGCTTCTGTTTGTGATGAGATATGTGTATTAGCTGCAGCTGATGTGGTGCTGTAGACTGTTGCTAGTGAGCTCAGTGCTTCTGGCCCTAGTGAGGTCTCTGCTTCTGCTGCTAATGAGGACTGTGTTTCTGCTCCTAGTGAGGTCTGTGCTGCAGCTGCTGGTAATGTGGTCCTGATGACTGTTGATGATGAGGTCAGTGCTTCTGCCCCTAGTGAGGTCTGTGTTTCTGTTGCTGGTGAGGTCTGTGCTTCTGCTCCTGGTGATGTGGTCCTGGAGACTATTGTTGATGGGGTCTGTGCTCCTGTTTCTGATGCAATATGTATATTAGCTACAGCTGATGTGGCGCTGTAGACTGTTGCTGTTGAGGTCAGTGTTTCTGCCCCTAGTGAGGTCCGTGGTCCTGTGGCTGGTGAAGTCTGTGCTTCTGCTGCTGGTGATGTGGTCCTGGAGATTGTTGTTGGTGAGGTCTGTGCTCCTATTTTTGATGAGATATGTGTATTTGGTGCAGCTGATGTGGTCCTGTAGACTGTTGCTGGTGAGGTCTGTGTTCCTGCTGCTGGTGACATGGTCCTGGAGTCTATTGCTGGTGAGGTCTGTACTCTGGCTGCTGGTGATTTGGTCCTGGAGACTGTTGCTGGTGAGGTCTGTCCTCCTGCTTCTGAAGAGATATGTGTCTTTGGGGCAGTTGATGTG
>JAOXYF010000279.1:0-13192 GCA_028565775.1 Sternarchorhynchus goeldii | reverse complement strand
CTGGGGGCTTGGACTCGGACATTTGTAAAGCTGCTTTGAGACAACGTCTGTTGTTAAAAGCGCTATAAAAATAAATAGTCGGGTTTTTGTTGACAAAATCTCACTGTTGGTGGTGATGGTTGTATTTGTATATAAAAGTTTAATCTTATGCTATGTTCGGCATCTTGTCTCGCTTACTTGCTATCCTTACAGAGCATTCATCCAAAAGCACATTGTTACAGTAACATGTATATCCCTACAGAGCATTCATCCAAAAGCACATTGTTACAGTAACATGTATATCCTTACAGAGCATTCATCCAAAAGCAAAGTGTTACAGTAACATGTATATCCTTATAGAGCATTCATCCATAAGAACTGCATTTGTGGCAGACCCTTCTGAGAACCCATTAATCAGGTTTTATTCCTGATGGCAAGTGCACACCCCAACACAGCACAGTCAGTATAATGGAGGTCCCTGAGGAAAAAGCCTGTACATGTGATTATAATCACGACTCCTGCTAAACAGAGAGAATCTTTTATGATCAAGTTGATCCAGCATCTAATCCAGTCAAAAGACTAATGTCAGCATATTATGAAATGCACACACTTTCTTTAGAGGCAGCACTTCTTTTTTTGCAATCAGAAAAAAAATTAAATGAAACACTGGAAAACAGAACAACAAACCACAGCAAAGCACAGACTTAAAAAAAAGTGTCTGTGATGTACTGGAGCTGTAGCACATTTAACCATGAAGTTTTGCCTCTGCTTTCTGTGAGATTCTCTTGGGTTTAAAATGTTCAGACGCCCTTTAACAATCAGACAGAAAAGATGTGGGTGAAAAAATAAAAGAAAGACAAGAAACGAGGGAGCAGTGTAGGATCTGAGCCTGCATGCCTCAGACTACAGGAGAACAGAAAGAGACTGATGGGAACATTACCGATCAAAGTCAGAGGAGCATGGCTACACACGGCTGCTTCTGCGACCTTCCGGGAACGACAGGGAGAAGCACACCGAAGGAACTGGTAGAGTGAGCCATGCTCTGCACGTTACACCAAAAGACATTTAGTTATTACCGAACGCCTTCAGACAAATGTTGAACAAACTTTTGTATATCACATATATGATCAAATATAAAATGCATACTAATATTTTGGAATGATTGTCAATTTTTTCTTTCTTTTTTATATCAGTTAATTTTCTATGAGCATATTATGACTGATGGGTCAATAGGAAACCATTAACCTTTTCATTCATCTGATTATGCTAATGCTAAGATTAAATGGGCTGGTAATGAAAATATAAAACCAAGCTAGTCAGCCATTAAAACTGTTCACTGCTTTGAAGAGAAGTTAGAAAATTGCAGCAATCTTGTGTATATCTGCTTTAAAATGTGAAATTCTCGCTTCCTATTTTAAAATCAAATTACTTTTTTTATAACACCATAAAATATTCTAAAATCATTTATTTTTTTGTATAACACCTGTTGGCTTTTTTTTTATCATTGGTGCTAGTGATTACGCTTCCCTCCTTGTGTTTACAGTGAGTCTCTCAGTCTGGATTTACCCTAATACTCTGAACTGTGCGACAGGGTGTATGGGATAAGCATCAAAAGCTGGGCTCCACTGAGAACCTCAGCAATGCCAAACACCCTGCTGTGCTCCCCCACAATACAACCACTACCTGATGATCTTTCATCAGTGGCTTTGTTTTTGGGCCAGCGTCTGACTGCGGGAAGCTCCACCCCCTATGGACAGTTCTGACGCATATCAAAGGAGGAAAAGCCTTTGAAGCCTTTTTAAAACCTAATGGATTAAAGGCCAAATGGAAGGGATCACTCTCTTGAGCAGCATTGGACATGTGACTTTAATTACTGTGCATAAATTCTTGACTGTGAAATCTGTGAAAGGAAAACGTGTACTATTCCTTTATGATCCACACAGTGGCTGTGTGGATCATAAGAGTCTGATGATGAAGATGATGGCCATATCCAAGAGACATAAATCCTCAGTAATTGCATCCTGGACATTACACTAATCGTGCACACACCAAGTCAGTAGAGTTAAATATCAAAATCAATAAAAAAAAACAAACAAAAAAAAACACTATACCAATAATCCACTTCTAATACACATCAGGTCAAATTCAAACACAGAAACCACAAACCAACAAACTTTTGGCTATTCATCTCTATGTGTTTGCAGGATTTGTCAGAGCCACTGTAACTGTACTTACATCTATAAAAAAAAATTAAAAAAAAAGTAAGATTACCATATATCTCTTGACATAATAGAGATATCCATCCATCCATCCATCCATCCATTCTCGACTGCTTATGTGGGTCTGAGTCGCAGCAGCTTAAGCAAAGAGGCCCAGGCCTCCCTCTCCCCAGCCACCTTTTCCAGCTCTTCCTTGAGAATACCGAGATGTTCCCAGGATAGTTGAGAGATATAATCTCACCAACGTGTCCTGGGTCTCCTCCCTGTTGGAGCCACCTCAGCTAGCTCCTCTCGATGTGTATTCTATTCCGAGCCTCTCCCAGATTACCTCATCTCTAAGGGAGAGTCTGGCATTCAAGTTCAAGTTCAAGTTTATTTATTTTTATAGCGCTTTTAACAACAGATGTTGTCTCAAAGCAGCTTTACAATTGTCCGAGTCCAATCCTGTGGAGAAAGCTCATTTCAGCCTCTTGTATCTGCAATCTTGTTCTTTTGATCACTATTTCCAACTGAGTACCATGGTCTCAGATTTATAGGTGCTTATTCTCATCCCAGCTGCTTCACACTCTGCAAACTGCAAATTGGTCCAGCGAGAGCTTAAGATCCTGGCCTGATGATGCCAAAAAGATGTGAAATCCTGAGGCCACCATACCGGACTCCCTCTGCCACTTGGCTAAACCTAGAAATTCTGTCCATAAAAGTTATGAACAGAATCAGCAACAAAAAGGCAGCCTTGTCGGAGTCCATCCTCAACCAGAAACCAGTCTGACTTACTGCCAGCCATGTGAACCAAGCTCCTGCTCTGTTTGTACAGGGACTGAATGGTCTATTGCAGCAAGACCCACACCCCGTACTCCCAGACCACCCCCACATGATACCCTAAGGGACACAGACGAATACAGCAATTCACTTGGAAAAGTGATTGCTACTGTGACAGGCACTGACAATCTTGCAGCCACAGCTTCGATCAGCAGCATTGACAATGGAGGCTCAGAACATGGCCCATTCAGGCTCAATGTCTCCAGTCTCCAACGGAATATGGTCAAAGCTCTGCAGGATGTGGGAGTTGAAGATCTCTCTGACAGGTTGCCCAGCCAAAATGTTCCCAGCAAACCCTCCCGACACATTTAGGTCTACCAGGCCTGTCCAGCATCAGCCTCATGGAGGAGGCTAACAATAACAAAATCCAATCCAATAACAAAACATTGCTTGTTTCAGATTGGAGGGGCCTTCTTCCCAATCATGCCCTTCCAGTTCTCACTGTAACTGCCCACATGAACATTGTCCCCCAGCAGAACAATGGAGTCCCCCGAGGGAAAACTTTATAGTACCTCCTCCAAGGACTCAAAAAAAGCCAGGAGCTTCGAGTTGCTGTTAAGTTCAAATGAGCCTGTTCAGCAACCCAAAGGTGCAGGGAAGCAACCCTCTCATCTACCAGAGAAAACCCCAATGTACAGGCACCAAGCAGGGGAGCTATGAGTAAGTCCACTCCTGCCTGACACCTTTCACCATGGGCAACTCCTGAATGGAATAATGTCCAGCCTCTCTTGAGGAGGTTGGTTCAAAAGCCCACACCATGTGTTAAGGTGAGCCAGCTAAATCTAGTTGATATCTCAACCTCACACACCAGCTCAGGCTCCTTTCCTACCTTCCATGTTCCAAGAGCCAGTTTCAGTAGCTGAGGATAAGAATGTCAAGACTTCAGACGCCACTGGTCCAAATAGCACTGGACCCACATAACTATCTCTCCCACAGGTGGTGGGCCCATGGGAGAGATGATGATGGAGATGTAAGACTGTTAATCCTAGATGTAGTTTCATTTGTGGATTTGGATCTAGTTTTATCTGGAAGACACCTGATAAAGTGTGTGTGTGTGTGTGTGTGTGTGTGTATAGTGTGCTGGCATGACAGTGAAGACAGCCAGTCTGTTGGGGCTAGTAGACAAAAGAGAGTCTGACAACGTAATGCTCTTTGTATTAGGAGGTCAGAGATAGGGCTCTTACTCATATATACACATCCAAACACCTGCACACACACACACACACACACACACACACACACACACACACACACACACACACAAACAGCTTTCCTCTTTTTATTTGTTTTTGTTTGTTTGGTTGTTCTAAAGTAAAACTGTTTGCTTGTGCCAGAAATATTGATAATAACAAAATAAATAAAATGCCTTCACTTTGTAAGAAAAATGTAAATTTTACTGGGCTGTTGTAGAAGTGAGGCCACTCACCTCCCTGCTATAGAAAGAACAACACACTAGCACACAGTATAGGAAAGTGAGTGGAAAGTGAGGGCTCCCTCTGTCTTCCTCTCTCTCTCTCTCTCTCTGTCTCTCTCTGTGTCTCTCTCTCTGTCTCTCTCTGTGTCTCTCTTACCCAGAGACCGAGAGCAAAAAGTAGGACGCAGCTTGCCACTCTCCTCACACCTGCTGTGAAACGTCTCCCCTAAGAACTCATGACCTTTCTTTTGATTGTTCCCCTTCACTTTCCTGTACTCCTATTGGCAAGTGTCCTCGGTCTGCTGATTAAACACTCCTTTCAGCACAGCTTTCAAACCCAAACCTTATGTGTTCATGGCGCTTTGCTTTCTGCATGTTCTGCTGTCATGAATGTCAAAGCAATAATGAAAGTTTATAGCAGTTCAGGGATGTCACACTGAACACTCCTGGCTCACTACAAGTCAGTGTTCTGACACTGGTGCAATAGGAGTATGATGGAATTTCAAAAGGCTAATTTGTTTATTTGGCAATAATGTGAATGTTAAAACACATTGTCTTAAAATCAGCATATATATATATTTTTTTTCCTGAATAAATTATATCTTTATCTCTCAGAAATTAATAATAATAATAATAATAATAATAAGAAGAAGAAGAAGAAGAAGAAGAAGAATATATTAATTGATTTGGTTTAACGAGTGACAAACATAAATTGTTACTGAAATAAATGTCATGTTTTTATAATTAGCAACTAGTTTATGTAACTTATGTTAAATAACAACCAATGAAACTGTGCAAGTCAGAGGAGAAGTCACAGATCTCTCCTTGTGCTCTCACTAAATGCACAAGATACACTTATATCCAATGACCAGGCAACTGGGGCTCAGGGGCACTGTATAATAGTTGGATTCAAATGTAGAATGAAAAAAAACCAGTCCAAATATTACAAAGCCAGAAAAGCACAGAATGCAGTAACCAGTAAACAGAACTGACATACCAAAGTCAGAAAACAGCTGATAGTTCACAGGAAAACCAAAGCTCAGAAATGCAATTGAAAATTAAATGGCAAGACATTTTAAAGAGAGCGTACATAATATGCATAAAAGTATAATAAACAAGAATAAAAGGGATCGATTAATTCATACTGAACACAACCTTAATCAGTTAATCAGTTTAACTCAGTATGAGCTTATTAAGACATGTATTAACCAGCCTGGAAGACTCCACACTTAATCATGTGTCTTTTCATTTTGAAAAGAATATCAGGTTCAGCATCATTTATCTAAGATTTACTTATGCTGTTACACAAAAGAATGTTAACATTATATAAAACCAGTCTCCCTCTCTCTCTCTCTCTCTCTCTCTCTCTCACACACACACACACACACACACACGCACACACACTCATTTGCACATCATTCTTAAGTGTTACAGAAATGATTGAATTATTATGTTGTGCCTGCAATACTTTATATTTATGGCACTACTTTCATGTTGAACAAAAACAAGCATAAACACCCACCATTCGGTAAAGAGCTGAACATTTGAACAATAGTGCCGCATTGCTTAACACATTCCAGTTCACTGGAGAATGAGGACTTTACAGATACTTAAACTGGGACACCATGAAATCAATGATCACCACAATTTCTTTGGCCAAATACCAGACATCCATCCAGCAGCACTTCATCACTGTATGAAGATTAATTAAAAGTAACACTGAGTAAAACTATTTAGATATTAACACTCATTTTTAGCAAAGTACATCACATAAAATGGTGCACACTTACTGTCAAATTAATCTATATATGTCGCTCTAGATAAGAGTGTCTGCCAAAGGTAAAAAAAATACCGAAAAAAGAAGAAAAAATCTGAAAAGGTGTAAAAGGCTACATCATGTACGTTAAAGCTGTGGTCTGTTTGAAGTCCTCTCTTGTCTTGTCTGTTTGTCTCAAATGTCCTCATGTCATGTCACTGGAGTGAGCCAAGAATTCCCACATAAACCAATTAAAAAGCTCTAAAATTGTCCACCCTTCCACAGTCCTCTCCCAGGAGGCTAAGCAAAGGGACTTTGGACTTTGGTCTTCTGCCACCAGACAGAACAACCCATACCATTATCCTGTCTGTCACATAAACCGCCTGACCACAAGACACAGCGTGTGCATCCATCAGTCTGTGGTAATGTTGTCCAGATATGGCTCCACCCACACAGACAAAAGCTGATTCCATGCATGTGCATAAGAGCATTGGGAATCTTGACTGCCATCTCAGTATTTCTCAAGAAAAGTTTACCCCAAGGTACAAAATTACAATTACAAATTAGTCTATTCTACAAAACTCTAATTCTAAAGTGTCCAAGGATGGATAAGCATTGCTTAAGCATTGCTGCAGTATATAATACTGAACTATTTTCAAAACATAGCTGGATAATTCAGCATATCACAGCATTTGTGAGTTAGCACATGGGTTTTGAATCCCTAATTTATGACGTATTATTTTAAATGTATCATTGCATCTTTCACCACAGCTCTCAACTAAAATCCATGAGGCTCAACTGAGCAGCACCTTACTAGGACAATGTCTGTCCCAACATTAGCAAACATGTAATTCCATCAGAGCTTTGGGAACGAGCTGATTTGTAATAGGAATTCTAGCATGATTAGCTCTGAGGAGAACACACATTAAAGCTGTTTAACACCACCAAGCCAGAGCTATAAAGAGACTAACTGGACTCATTTATGTTAATGACATTGTCAGTTTCAAAAGGCCAATTTGAAACCCTGACAACAGAAAAGGCGCCATCAATTCCACATCTATTTTGAACCATGCTGACTGAAAAGCAAATAAAGTAAATATAACACAGCCAAATAACTTTAAAGAACAAAAGCTTAAACGACCTCAGGCAAATAATATCAACTTCCACCCTAAGAAACATGGAGATTTTGTGTCTGGGACTATGACAACCAAATCGACATGTAGTGATGTATGTTGAACTATGTACTGTAAGCGATGAGCTGAAAGCAATGAATCTATAAGGTTCTCTGCAGACTTAATGGACCATATTTATATTGATCAGTAGATGATACATCAAAGCCATCAGAGGAACAATGACACTCATATTGTTTATTTGCTATTAGACGTGTCTTTAAGAGAAATTTAAGCTTTTGACACTTAATAAATGTGGTGCGGTACAGAACATCCTGTTGTAATCAGTTATCATTGGATATATTTTACCCATTGTTTCAGCATGATGAATTAATGTAAATTAGTATGGTTGCATCACTTCATCTATCATACAGTGATATGATACCTAAATGACTGTGGTGCTGTATTACAGAAGACAGATAACACCTTCCTCTCATTCCTGACAGTTTCCAGCATTCATAGTTACTCTGTTCTGTGCATCTGCTTTGCTCCACACCTGGGTTCAAAACTGTCTCATGCATGTCCTAATAGTGATGAAGTGCAGCTTTATGTTGCTTTCACCATTTCCTCTTCATGGTTCCCATGGTGCCTGTGCTATGTGGCTCTGTTTTTTGTTTGTTTTTGTTTTTTTGTCTCCGCCCCCTCTCATATTCTGTTCTCTCCGCCCTTTAATGTCTTCACCTGATTCTTGTTATCCTGTCATTCCCATCTGTTTGCTACACCTCGCAGGTGTAGAGTAGTGTTTTTCTCATAGTGAACTAATGTTCATTATCTGCTCTTGTTACTTGTTTACCTGATGGCTTTGCTGCCTTTGGACTGTTCCTTCCACAGCATTTACTGCAGTTTTCTAAATAAAGCCACTTTCTACTCATAGTTGTCTGCTGACTTTACTCCAGCATTACAGTTGCTACATATCAGCCTTGGAGGCAGCCAGAGAAGTTCTCTGTAAAGAACTTTTGTATATAATGCAATCTTCACACCATTCTGATTTAGCAAATCATCACAATGTTAGTGAAATCTTCCAGATAAATCATAACTGGTATCTTATGGCTGGTAAGATAACTCAAGATAACTCATAATTCATAAAGAGCGAGAAGGAGACTTAGTTAAGATCCCAATGAATATCACACATAAGGTAACAAATAAGAGAATTGAAATGCCATAATATTTTGTCCCATTAATGTTATTATGTTTGCAGTTTTGGATGCACTAGGGGTTGGGATGAACTGATCTGACGGGTTACACACACATGTGGGTGCAGGGTGCAGATAAGTCTGTTTTGGCCAACTGATATAATGGGCAAAAATATATGACAAGATGTGTCACATATTTTTGTCATATATCATGGCTCCTTAGTGTGGACTCTTAGTGCCGCATTTGGCTAACACTTTTATCCAAAAAAACAAGTTACAATTGCAACTGAATGCACATTGAACAATTGACAGTTAAGTGTAGGAGCCCAGCAGAGTTAACTTGGTAGAGGCTGGGCTTGATCTGGCAGTTTTTTGATTACTACTTGAGTGCCATAACCATCATTGCCTTTTTGCTCCAGGTGAGCAGTTGTGGGGGTTGGGTGGGTGGGGGCTCTTTATTTCTTTAGCTCTCCTCCTTCACACTACAACACTGAGGACACAATAGGATCAACCAGCATCACATGATCATGCATCTAGCCATAACCCAGACGGGTTAGAGTTAGTGAGCAGAATTGCTCCCTTATGTGGATTATATATTCCTTGTAATATCAGGATGAAACTGCAACAAAGAAACAGAAATGCCTCTGCTCTGTTGAAGCAGGTGATTCTATGAATTTGTTCTGCTCTGATTCTCTGAAGAATATATCGCCGACAAAGGAAATGTCCTACCCTAGTCAAAAAGGAAAGAAGAAAATAGCATCCATCCCCACACCTGTGTAAAAAATGGTAGAACACACAAAGACAGAATATTGGTTTGCCCCAGATGTGATGAAAATTAGTAACGTTGTCATTTACAATTTGAATGAATATGTGACGGCTGGAGAGACGGAACAGAGGCAGGCGCTACGGGGAACATGCTTAGGTTTTATTAGCAGGGTGCCAGGGGTGCACGAACAAACAAACACACAGTCAGTACGAACAGCAGTGAGCGATAAGCAGTAAAGGCCGGCGTAACCGGCGTGGCTGTCTTTAAGCAAGAGTTACTTGGATACAACCTGAACACAGCGTGGTAAGAGTCAGCGGCTGCGAAGCAGGGTCACAAGCAAGGCCAATGTACAGCAATGAGTGAAGCGCGTCTGCGCTCCTAAGTAGTCCATGGCCTGATGAGCGCCAGGTGCGCTCAATAAGCTGGCGATTGAGAACGAAAGAGTCTAGGCGAGGTGGGCGTGGTCTGGGTGCACGACAAGATGTGACAGAATGTAAAAGATCAACACTGAGATAAGTTAATAGATAAACAGTTGCGTAACATCTGTTCTCTTCAGGTGAAGCTGTATCTTACTTAATTAGAGGCTTTCTGTATACGTCCAGTTTGTTCCAAAGCGTTCTTCTTGCACTTTCTCATACCTATTTAAGCTATTTAAATTAAGATATTTCTAATTATGTAGAGCAATGTGGCATGCATAATATGGTAGGCAAATGTGTTTAAAAAAGTGTGAGGTTCAATTTGGTTTTACACTTCGAAACATTTCATCTACCTCTTCATCCAGCTCCACCCATTTATAATATAAGTAAAGTGTCCTTTTTAACATCAATAAAGTATCATGCTTTCTTCTCTGTGATGTAGACCAGTCTGTCACCTATATATTCTTCTATCAAACATATCTGATATCAGGCTGGTTTATGGACTTTCATAGTTTGATGTAAGAGCTCTCAAGTTATGTCAAATGAACAAAGATCAGAAGAAGAGGCTCAGATGTGACATACAATTGAGATCAATGAAAAATCCCTTCCACACCTGCAAATACAACATGCTCACATCAAAACATCCAAACACATCAATCTGTATACATCTGGAAAGCAACTACAGGGAATCTACAAAGGGATTCTAAAATTGAAAGGCCAGAGGACTAACCATAGAATACTGACGGAGAGTAACCAAAACGCTAACGGTGTTCTTTTCTTAGCTCTTTGCTTCTTTCAAGTCTTATTGCAGATAAAAATGTTAAAAACCAGAACATATGAATCGATACAGTATCAACAACAACACAGGAGATAAGGCAGGTGGTAAAAACAGATAAGAACAGAAGCAATATTTAAATTTTAAGGTAGCAGGTTGCAATAAAATCTGATATCCTAACCTTAAGGAATTCGCTGATATTCCAAATATTCTCAATGTAATATACCCTTGCTAAAGATTGCACATATTTCCAAATCAGAGTGCTGTAGTGACTTAATGAAGCAGCTGAGAATTGCTAATTTGGCATGAAGCTTTCACATATAAAGTACTTTTTCAAAAACAAACAAACAAAAATATATGCTAGATGCCACGGTGGCTGCCCAGGCCGCCTCCCCTGTCTTGTTTCTGTGTGGGCGTGTCTGTGTGGGGGTGAAAATAACGAAACTGAAAATAAACGTTTTTTTACTAAATGCACGTAGAGTCCTGTCCAGCCTTTTGCAGCTCTCCGGGACTTTCTTTGTCGAAATGCCACAAGGGAGACGTGGAAGGAAGGGGAGGACATGCAAGAAACCCAAGGAACTCCCCCCTCCTCTCTTCAAGCCACGCCTGACAGATTCAGTGACCACTATTGAGAGTATCTTGGAATGGAACCCCGACTCCGAGTATAGCAGCGAAAACGGCGCTGCCCCAGTGGGGTTGGGTGCATATTTTCTCGGGGAGGGGCAGAATTCCCCCTTGGGATTCTTCGACGCCAAGGAGGAGTACCGGCAGGCCTCCCTCCTCCCAGAGTCATGGTGTGGCTGTGTGCTTCGGGGTCCTAGATCACTCAGGCTGGGGACTGTGGGACCCCCAGGACGGGGGGGGCCCGATTTCCAGTGATGAGGAGACCGACATGGACTGCGAGCCACCATCTGCGGATGAGGAGTGGATGGAAACGGAGGAGGAAGAGGAGGGGCCGGCGCCCCCTTCCCCCCAGCCGATAGAGGTCAGGTGTGAGTGGACTCCGAGGGTTGGTAGGGCCCGGGAAGCCAGGGGACTCTCCATCGCAAAAGGGGGGAGACCCCGAGAAACATGTGAAAGGCTGAAAGAGGAAAAGGAGAAATGTGAAGGAGAAAGAGGAAAGGCTGGAGATCCCTTACCCCCAGCTGAGGGAGACCCAAAGTGAGCGGACTACAAGGGTTGGTAGGGCCCGGGAAGCTAAAGAGAGTGGGAGCCACCTTGAGAGGGCCGGGGCCCGTGAGGAAGCAGCCCGGATCCTCACGCTGCCTGAGCCCAAGCCCCGGAAGAGGCCAGAGGGACCCCCTGCTCCAGGTCCCGCTGACCATCCCAGTGACTGTTAATGTTAATGTGTTTGTACATTTCCCTGTCTTGCTGTTTTTGTCTGTGCCTGTCCCCGTGTCTGTACCTGTGTGTGTTCCCATAACATTGTTTGTGCCTGTCTTTGTTCCCCCAGTGTTGTCCCTGACCCCTGGGAGAGTGGCTTAAGGGTGAGACACCGTGGACTGGCCCTGCAGTGAGGAGAGGCTGCTCTGGGGGAAGTGCCAGTGGCCGTGGTGCCCGTCCTCTGGTCCTGAGCCAGTGGTAAGAGCTGGAGGGCGGTCCGTGGGCAATGGGCGCTCCGGGAGAAAGCGCCCCTTGTGGTGGGACTATGTCACGATGGCCGCCCAGGCCGCCTCCCCTGTCTCGTTTCTGTGTGGGCGTGCCTGTGTGGGGGTGTGTTCCTGCGTTGTGTCGGTTGAACAAGGGTGTGCTTGTGTGTACGTTGGTGTGATGTGGGCGGAATACGTGTTGTCAGTCTCGTGGATATTCGTTAGTGTTACTCGTTTCACTTGCGTCTCGTGGTGAGTGTGTATATAAGCGTGTGCATGTCACTGAGTGTTTGTCGCAATGTCGTCGATGTTTGGTGAGCATTTATAATTGTTGTTCGTGTAATAAATAAATGTTTTTTTACTAAATACACATAGAGTCCTGTCCAGCCTTTTGCAGCTCTCCGGGACATATATATATATATCCCTCCATTTATACCACTCAGGGCTTTGTTTATGTATTAAAAAGCCATTTTTTTCCATCACAACAATGAGAATGAAATTTAGCATACATTACACCCATATAATTCAAGTTGACAAAATAAAATCCGATCTTTTTGTAATGTTTAGAGTCAAATTTATTCAGAGGCATATCTGGTAGTGGTTTGTTGAATGTTGATTGTTTTGTGAGTCACTATTTTCAGTATTGTTATTTTATTTATACGGGAAATTAACATACAAATCTCCGTATCAAAGTTTTCTGAGAGAGTTATGTGAAAGCACCACAAAAACATTCCCCAATTTTATGCGATAGTACAACAGCTAAATTGCTTACTTTCAGGAATAACTTAACTCAACTGAAGTACCTCAATGTAAGTTTGAAATAAAATCTTATTTGGCCCTAAGTTTGAGTGGATTTTGAACATGGTGTTTTTGGCCACTAATTTTAAAAGTCATTAAATAAAATGACTACATACTTCAACATATGAGGAGTTGGGAATAAAAATGTGTTGAAAATGTATGGGCTTGAAGTTTAGAAATCCAAGAGGTACTTTACAACAGAGATGTTTGCAACAGAGATTGTTTCCAGATCTTGTTTGGCCTGTGTCTAATGCATGCCCACTACATTCTTGTTTTTGATTCTATTTGTGTCACGTCCCAGCGCACGCCCAGCTCGCAGGCCACGCCCACCACCCGTGGCCTGCCCCGTTCCCAATCAC
>JAOXYF010000277.1:0-13207 GCA_028565775.1 Sternarchorhynchus goeldii | reverse complement strand
TCTCTCTCTCTCTCTCTCTCTCTCTCTCTCTCTCTCTCTCTCTCTCTCTCTCTCTATCTCTCTCTCTCTCTCTCTCTGTCTCTCTCTCTCTCTCTCTCTCTCTCTCTCTCTCTCTCTCTCTCTCTCCCCCCCTCCCTCCCTCACTTTCTCTTTCTCTCTTGCTCTCTGTTCTTCTCTGGAAAGAGCAGTGTATGGACGGATGGGTGGATACAGCTTCACTGCTCAGGTAGAACACACACACACACACACACATCAACAGCCACCTCACACACAAGTCTCATACATTATGTAGGCTGTTGAGTTGTCAAACAGAAGTGCATAGACTTTGTATAGTGGTACGTACATCGAACGTGTTTCTGTCTGTATGTTTCCGTCATCTGCCGGAATGATGCAGTAATATTATATCAGTACTTGAAAATGGTGTGTGTGTGTGTGTGTGTGTGTGTGTGTGTGTGTGTGTGTGTTTGTCCATTCTCAGAAATCCCCTTGTTTTCACTCATTTTATGCTGAGATTTTGTTTGGGAAAGGAAGTGTTAACTTGGTTTGTTGAGGTATTTATTTATTGGGAGTTATTTTTTATACAGGCCAGACAGGCATTATGTATAGCATGCTGATTATATATATTGTTACTGTAGGGTAATCTTAGACTAATTAATCTTAGACTAATTAATCTTAGACTCGTTAAGTTATTTTGTTTATTCTAGTCTGTAGAATGTTGTAGTTCTCTGTAGAAAGGATGGAATAGCACTGCACACACGTACAACGCTGGAGCCATTCTGACAGAATGCTTCATTCATGTGAACAGGGAACATCCTGAAGTCTCACTGAGAAATTCTCAGATTTTCCCAGATATTTTCAGTGTTTCTGTCCGACAAATGCCAGGCCAGAGTGCTGCTCCAGCCTCATCTGTGCTGAGTCATTGTCCTGGAGCAACTGGCCCAGTGCGGGCTGGACGAGGAGGGAAGATGGAGAGGGAGTGGGGTATGGCCTAGGGTTTCTGAGGGGCCGGGTTGAGGTTGAGGTGGAGCCTGGTTGAAGGAGAGGCAGGGTCTAGTTGAGGGTGAGGTGGAGCCAGGGTGAGGGTGAAACGGGGCTAGGCTGAGGGCGTGGCCATAACACAGCATCCTGGCTCTGGAGCTCCACCCAGATGGGTGGATGAAGGGGAACAGAGAACACACACCTGTGAACACACGTACACAGAGAACACACACCTGTGAACACACGTACACAGGGCACACACAGAAGCAAAATACTTATATAATGTAGTTATATATACTTACATAATCTAGTTTGTAAATTGATTACAAATTTACATGCCATGATAACATATAACAACTCTGTGTGTAAAATGTGTGTTTATTATGTTCCTGTCTGTGTATGCACACTTCTGTGTGTCTGAATGTGTGTGTACATAGTCCGTGTGTGAGTGTGAGTATGTGAGTGTGTGTGAGTGTATGTGTGTGTGTGTGAGTGTGTGTGTGTGTGTGTGTGATTCGATTTGTTGCCAGTAAAACTGAAAAGGCTGAAAGAAAATGTCTTGATCTGACAATGATCTGACAGCTTATACAAGCAGGAGAAATTAGTCAGAGAGAGAGAGAGAGAGAGAGTAATACAGAGAAAGATGAGAGAGAGAGGGATGGAGAAAGATAGAGAGAGAGATGAAGAGTCCCTCTCATAGAGGCTGCCCCTCGAACCACGTATCTAATTAATCTAATTAATTAATAACCTATCTAATTAAATTATTAATTCAACCAACTTGATTTAGTTTACTGTGATCGTCCATGACAGGGGTTTCAAGTTCGAGATTATTTTTTCCTATTTTAGACTAGGCTCTAACAACAAGGAAAAACGAATTTCAGAGGATGCGGTACCTCTCACGTCCACTTGGTGGTAGCAGAGAGGTTAGTGCAGGCATTGTAGCGCTTTAACCTCCAAGCTCGAGCCAAAAGATCAAGTGTTTGCTTTTATGTGATCATTTGACACTTCTTTTTTTAAGTAGTTATAAATCTGGTTTTACTAGCGAATGTCTGTACCCAATTCCAAAGAGAATATTGCTCGTTTAACATTACATATTCAGGTCGTTGTCGTTCTTGTCGTCTGTCTTTTGATTGACAGGCTTGTTGAACTTTACCCATATTAAAAACCAAAGCAAGCGGTTTACAAGCGGGTTACATAAACAGCGTTTTCCTTACAGGTGGCAATATCAGGAGTTCGTGCTGACCGCTAGAAACTGGTTGACGCTGTTGCTATGAAGACTAAATCAAAGCTCTTGTCGTTTCGACGATTTATTGTGCAGGTTATCGGTAGTGATTATACTGAAATTATTTCATGTGTTCGTTTGTTACATGGTTTGTGAGAATACCATTGCTTGAAAACAGTTAAGATCATTCATTAATTCTATGAATGAACTCTATACTGACCTTTAATGTGTATTTACATAGTTTAGTTAAATTCAGTTACATTAAATTCAATTCGTCATACATATTCACAGACGTGATCATTATAACAGAATGTTGCATCAGGTATCAACATAACAGTGCAGAAGAAAAATAGCGCAGTATAGTGCAAATAATGTCATGCATTAAATGCAGGACGTTGAGTAAGCGTGCAGGGCGTTGGGTAAGTGTGCAGGGCGTTGGGTAAGCGTGCAGGGCGTTGGGTAAGCGTGCAGGACGTTGGGTAAGCGTGCAGGACGTTGGGCAAGTGTGCAGGACGTTGGGTAAGCTTGCAGGGCGTTGGGTAAGCGTGCAGAACATTGTTACACATCATACCCAGCTGTGAGACAGTGAATGGGTCTGATGTAGATTATGTGATCTCTATGGGCATTCATAGTGTGTGTTCTCAGGTGTGTAAGGTCAGTTGCAGGGCAGTGTTCAGGTGTGTAAGGTCAGTCTACATCTTTCTTATACTAACAGATGCTAAAGCTGCTAATAGAAAGTGACTTTAGCAAATGTAAACCAGCTGGAAATCACCAACTCCTAGGAGTAGGTCAGTAATAGCATCTCACATATACTACAAATAAATATACTACATACACATATACCACAAATAAATATACTACATACACATATATTGCAAATAAATATACTACATACACATATATTACAAATAAATATACTACATACACATATATTACAAATAAATATAATACATACACATATACCACATATACATATACCACAAATAAATATACTACATACACATATACTACAAATAAATATACTACATACACATATACTACAAATAAATATAATACATACACATATACCACATATACATATACCACAAATAAATATACTACATACACATATACCACAAATAAATATACTACATACACATATACCACATATACATATACCACAAATAAATATACTACATACACATATACTACAAATAAATATAATACATACACATATACCACATTCACATATCCTATACATATATAATGTATACTTCTCTGCGTCTCATATACAGTATATACTGCATGTCTGATACTCTAAAGAACAATAGTTTTTTTAGGAAATGTTTTCAGTGATATTTTCTCCTGTGAAGGGCTATTTCTGTGTATTTGTGTGTGTGTGTCTAAGAGAACAAGCCAAACATAGAGACTTGTGAGGGTTTTAACACATGCACATATACGCACACCGATGCAAACAAACGCACGTGCACACATGCACCCACGCTAACACACACACACACACACACACACACGCATACCACATATTTATTTACAGTCTGGGGTGTATATGGTGTGTATTTTTGTGTATGGCTTGGAGGAGAAGGATCTGCATATCTTGATAGTTGCTGAGTTGGGAAGCCTTGCGTGAGTAATTGAGTGATAGATGAGTAGGCCTTTGTGTGTGTGTGTGCGCGTGTGTGTGTGTGTGTGCGCGCAAAGTTAATTCACACATCTTCCTCCAGATGTTTGAGTATTTCTCCACATGCTGCCACATTACCTACTTTACCAGGCGTTTTCAGTCCGTCAGACCACTCTCTGATTAACTATCTGAGTTTGGACAAACCTTGGAGGTTTGTGTGAATCTGTGTGCCTCCGACTGCATACACACACACACACGCACACACACGCACACGCACACACACACACACACACACACACACACACACACACACACTTCATCTTAAAGCTCTTTCAGTGTGAACTTTGTCAGTGTGAACCTTGTCTTGGCCTCATTTTCACTGCCTGTCCAACTACTGGTTAATAGTCACAGTTATCGTCCGCTACTGAGTAACACGACTTACGACAGATGAACCACCATAACCCTGCGCCCTGCTGTGTTTCCTCGCAGACAACTGTGGGGTGGACTGGCATTCAGAACCCAGTCAGGTCCTGCCCACTGCAGTCCAAGCCTGTCCACAGCTCCTAAAGCACCTCTGCTCGAGTTCTGGAGCACATCCTGCCTTCCCAAGGCGGAGCTAAACAGGGCGGAGTCCCATGGGGGGAGGGACTGGAACCCAAAGAACCCTCAGCATATTTTGGTTTCCAGCTGTTTATTTTCAATAGCACGGCTAAAAAGAAGAGTAGGTCCTCTGAGTAAAATAGTTCTTCTGGGTAAAATAGTGCTTGTTAAGTTTAAAACTTTAATCTTCTCAACTCCCTGCTACATGTGAACACCCTGAGTGGGTTTTTTTCTGTTTTCATGTTCCTGTTTTTCTCAGCATCCACTCCCTCGCTGCTTCTCTCTCTTTCTGTGTGACACCCCCACCCCACCCCCCACTCACTCACACTCTGTTTCTCACTCTCACTAACTCTCTCTTTATGGTTGTTCACAGTCTCATTAGTGCAGAGGTTGAACTTGCTTTAAGCCCCTCCTCGCTCTTCCACAGGGGCGGAGTTACGGCCCCACAATAGGCTTTAATCACTCATGCTGCGTGAGCACAAAACACACAGAGAGAGAGAGAGAGAGAGAGGGGGGGGACGACAAACTGAGGAATCTTCAGTTTATCTCGACCAGACCGTGCGTCAAGTTCTAAAGAAAACACTGGCTCACTGGTGTTGGACTGCGAGTGAAAATCCTCTTACTTTCCCTCTCTCACACACACACACACACACACACCCTTCTGTCACGGGTCTCTACCGCAGACACGTGCACCCGGAGGACAGAGTCCAGGCGGACGTTCGTCGCTCTCTTCGCAGTGCCCATCCTCGCCACGCAGTTCTGAGTGGGTCATGGTGCCACTGGTATAGAGGGCATGATCTCCCACTACCCGCTGGCTTCCCTGCTGCCCTGGCCTCCCCTGCCCCTGGCATTGCCCCTGGAGGCTGAGCTGGATGGCCTGGCAGGGGGAGGAGTGATGCTGCACAGATACCAACCACGCTCTCCGGACTGCAGCCTTCGACAGTGGGTCAGTCACTACCGCAGCCTACCTGGGGTCTTCACACGCTTCTCTGATCTGGGAGTGTGTGGTTCATACTGGCACTGAACTGGTTTGAGGGTAGGCTGGTGTGTGTGTGTGTGTGTTGTATTTGTACTGGTTTGAGGGTAGACTCTGTGTATTCTCGATGAACCTCTCTGGTGTGTGTGTTTGTGTGTGGTAGTAATTTGTACTGTGTTGGTTTGAGTGTCGCTTTTCCTTTGTGGAGTTGTGTGGCTGTGCTGTGTTTCATTGTGGTCAGTGTGTTTCATTGTGATGACCTGTGTGATCCAAACTTGAGCAGAAACTTTGATGTAATCTGTTGATCACACACACATGCATAAAGTAGTACTTTTTCGATTCTGATTCACTGTAGGAGAGCATGTGTATGTGTGTGAGAGAGACAGACTAGCAGACATAAATGCTGATAAAATGTGTTGTTCGACAGAACTCTGATCAGATCACAGGAGCGACAGGATTATTTACTCTCCAGATCAGTTTCTTATTCATCCAAAACACACAGGAGATGAAGTGTAACAGCATAGAAAACAGCACAGGCATCACTCACAGGATCACCCACACAGATCACTCACAGGATCACCCACACAGATCACTCACAGGGATCACCCACACAGATCACTTACAGGGATCACCCACAGGATCACCCACACAGGTCACTCACAGGGATCACCCACACAGGTCACTCACAGGGATCACCCAAACAGGTCACTTACAGGGATCACCCACAGGGATCACCCACACAGGTCACTCACAGGGATCACCCACACAGGTCACTCACAGGGATCACCCACAGGATCATCCACATAGACCACTCAAAGGGATCACCCACACGGATCACTCATGGGTATCACCCACACGGATCACACCCAGGGATCACCCACAGGATCACCCACACATATTACCCACACAGATCACTCACAGAGTCACACACACAGAACACTCCAAGGGACCAGGTACAGAAACCACACACAGGGATCGGGTACAGGAATCAGGTGCAGAGATTGGTACTGGGATCAGGTACAGGTACAGGGGGAGTACCTGGCAGGGTTTGTGAATACGGTGAAGTACGGCGATACAGGATGATACAGGACGATACAGAGTGTGTGTGTGGAAGGGAACAAAAGGGAGTGTTTACCAGCCCAGCTGTGCACGAGTGTGTGTGTGTGTGTGTGTGTGTAAGTGTGTGTGTGTGTGTGTGTGTGTGTGTGTAAGTGTATGTGTGTGTGTGTGTGTGTGTGTGTGTGTGTGGGTTGGTGATTAATCTGTACAATAAATGTTTAAACACAGAATATTGAGAGCCAGTTTCCCCTGCAGATGCCTTAGACTAACGAGATGGTAACTCACTGCGGTTTAGTCCCATACTAAACTAAATGTCCATACTGTACTCCATATCCAGGATTCTGCCTTGTTGTTAAAGTGATGATGACTGAACAGAAAGAGAAAAGAGAGAGATATAGAAGGAGGTAGAGAGTGAAAGAGAATAAGCGAGGGAGAGAGTGACTGAGGGAGAGTGAGTGAGGGAGAGTGAGTGAGGGAGAGAGAGTGAGGGAGAGAGAGTGAGTGAGGGAGAGTGAGTGAGGGAGAGAGAGTGAGGGAGAGAGAGTGAGTGAGGGAGAGCCCTTCTGCTCACCACTTATCTGGTATTTTTGCTCTTCCTCACGTGCTGGACCACTTCCGACTATTGTTCCACACACACACACACACACACACACACCCACACAGGCATACAGACACACACATACACACGCACACACTCACACTCATACATACACACACACAGACTCACACACAAACACACACAAACTTTACATTGTTCATTCTGTCTCTTACTCGCCCCACAAACATACACACACACACACACAAACATATTTAGAAAATTAGAAAATGATACACACATACAGTTCCGGTCACACTGTACATGTCTAACCTCTTCTGCTTTCCTTTATCAGAGTGATGATGCATGATGGCTCATGACCCTCACATTTCACTATTCCCTCCCTATTGATGACCCTTTGACCCCTAAACTTCATCCACACTTTATCCCCTCCCTCTTACTGCCTTTTTCCAACTCTGCACAAATTCCATTCATTTTGCATTATGGGTCTACAAGTAAAAAATTTTTAATGCGAATCCCCTCATGGAACTGGACCGTAACTCACTCACTCTCCATTAGCAAGCAATAAGTTCTCCACTAGATGGTGCTACTGGTGAAAAAAAAAATACAACAAGGGTACTGTGCCACAGTGGGGCTTCCTATCAGTGACACGGTGTGTCCTCGTCTGTGATCTCGTAACTAACCTCAAACCAGAGGTTCCTTTCATTCTTCAGGAGCACAGCAAACTCACGGGTGGAGCTGAGGGTTCAGCCGTGACCGAGCCCTCACCGAAGTGAAGGCCCCGGATGGGCTGTTGCTCGTAAAACGGTGATAAGAGCCTGCTGGCTGCTTAACGGCCCTGTTTTCCTGGCTCGGTTGATGACTGCAACGACCAAAGTACTGCTTGCTAGGAAACCATCGAGGCGTAATAAACAGTAAAGCCGCCCGCTCTATCTGACACAGCAAACACGCCGTTCTCCGCGCTCCCCACATGCTGACAGCTCAGCAAACCCTATTAAAGAATAGATGAACACGGCTACGCTTAAACCTGCTCGTGTCAGCACGAGCCACTGTCGTTGTCATGGTTGCATCAGGCAGCGAGCGCGTGCTCTGATCTTACTCTGAATTTAGGACTTGCGGATCAAGCATTTTCCACATCTGAACCCCTTCCTGTTTTCTGTTACTACACAAAAGGAGAACATTTGTTGAATGTGACACCAGAGAGATGTTTGCTGATCTTTCCGGTCTCTGGGTTGTGATTCACGATTTTTTTTTTTTTTTTACTTTATCCATTCATGTGTTTTAAAATGACTCTTAACTGACGGGAATCTTTGTTTCTTAACAGAAAGAAATGGAGCGCACGTAAACAGTGTGTTTGGTTTGAATTGATTAAGCTGAAGTATTTAGTACACACGCGCTTATCAGAGTCCGCCGTGATGTTCTGGTGACTCTCTGCAACCTCCTTTGTGTTATCTGTGAGAAAGACGCTTAGACTGTGAGTAGTTTGTGCTTTACGTCAGAACAGGTTTAGTCTGGGCAGAAATTTTTCAAAACAAAATGTGTACTAGTGCAGTAACCTTTGGACTGAGAGCAGTTTGGTTCAGTCTCATTCCCAGGTTACTGGAGGCCTGGAATAACGTGATTAAGGTTGGAACTAAATGTGTTGGTGGATCTCCTTCGCCGTGTCTGAGCACATTATGTTACCTTATAATGTAACAAAAGGTGTTACGTTTTACAGATTTAAACACCTGCAGGTATGTAAGGAAGGCTTAAAGAACCACTGCCTCGTGCACAGCTGTCACCATTAGCTCCTGTCATGTGACCTGCCCTCAGCGTGTGCTTGCCTGGTGGTTGCCAGACTCTCCCGATCTGACACGGGCCTCTTCCTGCTTTGTTGTGACGGAGATGGAGGTGGGGGTGTGAGGTGCTTCTCTTCTGCCGCCACCATGACTACCATGCTGTCGCCACGACGACTGTGCTTTAAACATGTACACAAGCAGAAGAACAGAGTCAAGCACAGCAGTTCTTTGTTGTCTTTATGGGAAAAAAACGTATACTAGTGTAATAGAAGTGAATTAAAGGAAATGTTTAAGAAGGTTTTTTTAATGGGGATGTGTGTAAAGACCTAAGGTAGGAGATCACTCAGGAGTTTCTTGAGGAAGCTGATCTTCTCTCTGTTTGAAGACCTTTATCTCCATGAATGACCTCACTGCTCCATTAATCTCCATGACGACGGTCGTCCAGTGCCAAGTGTTGTTGTTTGCTGGTGAGCTGCTGATGAAGGGTGAGGGAGGACCTTTAATTAAACAAGGCAAGCAGTCTGTGAATGAGGCTTCAGTCTCACAGGGGTTTGCCTGTGTAAATAACTGGCTTAGTAAATAAATAGACTCTTGTTTGTGTGTTTACACTCAGAGTGTGATTCAGATTAGGGGTGGAGCAAATAACTCAGCAGAATTTCATTAAGTAATTCAGAGTAAAAGGGCCAAGCAATGTGTGTGTGTGTGTGTGTGTGTGTGTGTGTGCATGTACATGTGTGTGCTTGCGTGTGTGTGTGTGTGTGTGTGTGTGTGTGTGTGTATGTGTGTAGACATGCATGCATGCAGTGAGGGCTTTGTGATTTCTGTACAGTGAGTATTAGTAAACATTAATCTTTTTTTAGTGTCCAAATGCCCAGCAGTATCTACACACACACACACACACATGCACCTACTCAGGTCTGTTCAATGCCACTTAGCCAGGAATGCACTGAGGAAAAGCTCCTCTGTAAAAGTAGCTGTTATGTGGTAGAGAGATGGATGAAGAGGGATTATGGTGTATTTCCAGTGGCGCTGTTGATCACTGTAATACCCAGTGCTAGGCATTACCCTTGAGAACCCAGGCTTTTGAAGTAAACAGGTAGAAGACCACCCTTATCCCAGTCAGGTGGCCTGATGTTCTGCCTGCCTGGAAAGTGGAGCGGGGAGGGTTACTTCTATAACCATCACTAGATAATGGATTCAAGTGTGTGTCTGGGTTCTGTAACCACCTGCTATGTTCCTCTACTGCCAGCCAGGTAGGGGAGGCTATAGAAGTGCCCCCACCCCCCGCATTGTGATGTCACAGTGACTCCATTGTGATGTCACCCCTCATCCCTAAAACTCTACTCCCAGCAGTGGGTGTAACCCCTGCACCAGGGTCTTAGCGGGACCAACACAAAGCGCTGAGCATATCAGTCACCTGGATTACTGTCTTACCAGCGCTAATCTACAGTGATTCAGAAAAGGCCTCTAGAAAAGCCTGCTCGAGATATAAACAACCTCCCAGTGTTCTAGAACATAGTTCAAACCTCCAGAGGTAAACTGATGTAATTTTGGGGTGCAGTATTTGGCACGGACATCCGTCTGTACGAACAGAAACACTAGAGAAGAGCCTGGTCTTTAACACTCACGTCTATGGGGCAATCTGCTTCACTAGGAACGAATGACTAACTAGCATTCCAAACCTGATTCTTCTTTGCCAAATGGGAGGGCAAGAGCCTCTGGTGTCCTGTTATTCAAACTCCTCTTAAACCTGAGGTAATGATCAGAAGTCACACAGCTTGTGATTACCTGGCCAAGGTGTGCGTAAAGAGGGTCGAACAAAATATGTGGACTGAGTTAAGAACCTATTTTAGTGTGTTTGTGGCTCTGAAACCTCAATTTACTTTCACATATAACTTTTTATTTGTATAAAAACAATTTACATTTCTACTACTGTAACTCCTCCACAGTCCACTTTGTCAGCCCAGTGTGTTCTCATGATGTGATGTTCAGCCTGGTGAACTGCACTGCATTGACTTTATGTCTCACCACAGCCCTCTACTGGCCACTACAGTTACAGCTTCAGAAAAAAGAGTCAAAACATGGTCACACAAAAGTTACAAAAACAACACACAAAAACTAATCAGACAAAAAATGGCATTCGTTCTGTCTTTCTTTTAATGACACGTACACACACATTCCCTGTCAACAGAGGAAAATAATGACTAGAGGTTTCTGGGAAGAGAGAGAGAGAGAGAGAGAGAAAGAAAGAGGGAGAGAGTGAAAGTTCCTGTGAGGTAGTCAGCTGATGCTTATGGGGGTTTCTTTGCTACCACAGGGTTTCACAATGGCTGGTTTTCCATTACATCTCGTTTCTCTTGGCTGTGACATGCCGAAAAGGCTCTAGCAGAGACAACACATCCCATTTCAGCTTCTGTTTGGTGCCAGTTTGTTGTCATCAGAAAACCGCAGCTTTCGTTTCTGTTACGTTCAGGTCTGATGTGTTCAAGTGCTGTTTTTTTTATAGGCTTAAGGAAGTGAGACATTAACAGACATAACAAATCCAGATCAGTGAGACCTTGTGAAGTTTATGGTTCAAGCAGTGACAGAAATACATACTGATATGTCACAGCACAACAAATAATAAACACATATTGAGATGTCACAGCTTGTGTTCTCCCACTGTCGTGTAGGGAGAATGCTGCTAGTCGTCCAGCAGGCGTATTAGAGTTAACCCTAACCCCACCCCCACCCCCCAAGCCCCACCCCACCTGCAGGGCCAAATCACTGTTGCCTGACAAGCTGAACTTGGTGTGCTTGATCAGGGAGAGTGGCGTAATGGGTGGTGCAGGGGTCAGCTGTGGGTGGAGAAGGGGTCAGATCGGACTGGAGGTCACTGACCCTGAAACAAATTCACCACACTGTTGTTTAACCTCAGACTTAGATAAGCTTCTCCCATCCTCTCCAGACACAGTGCTCCGATCCAACATCCTTAGATTCCTCTACAGCTCTCTCTGTCTCTCCCCCTCTCTCTCTCCTCTGTCTCTCCCTCTCTCTGACTCATGTTTTCTCAGAATCTTAACATTTAGAGAGGATTTAAGGTAGATCATCTTACTGTGATCTTTGTGTCGAAGTGTTTTAGGGAAATGTAGCTGTGCTCTGAAATAAACACACACACACACACACACACTCAAAGGCAGGTGGCTGGAGAAGGCTAACATAGTTGTGCTCTGACAAACAAACACACACACACACACATACTCAAAGGCAGGTGGCTGCAGAAGGGTAGTGTAACTGTGTGTATGAGGCATGTCATCTCTCTAGTCAGGTATGGGGACAGTTAGTCCACTGCAGTTGGAAGGCTGTAGGCAGGAAGTGGCAGATTTCCTGGAATGTGTGTGTTTCTCTCTCCACTACTGCAACAACAGCAGTAAAAACCATGTCTCCAGCTGCCTGCCCCTGTGTTTGTGTTTATTTCAGATCACGGCTGAGCCAAAACACCACAACACAAAAATTACAGCAAGATGAAGACCAGCTTAAATCCCCTCTAAATTGTATTATTCTGACTGAAAAAAAGATGTGTGTGTGTGTGTGTGTGTGTGTGTGTGTGTGTGTGTGTGTGCTTAGCTGCGTCATTAGCTTAGTTCAGTAATAGGTGTGAATGTGTGAGTTTCAGTCTGGAAAGCCTGTCCTGGTTACTCTGTGTTCTCTGGCCTGTTCTGACACAAGACAGATTCTTAACCCTAGCAGTCTTATTCATGACAGAACATCCTGAGATTCCAGCCTGTTCAACTTGGTATTTGCAGGACTTGTTATTTCATCTAGTTTCCTGGGCATCTCCAATATACTGCATAGGGGTTCTTGTGGGAGGGGGGCAGCCTCCATAAGAGTGTGTTTGTATTCTGTGCTTGTTTTTATTAAAGAAAAAGAGGTTTAAGCTTTGTGTAAGACATTAGGGATGTCTGTGTGTGTGTGTGTGTGTGCATGTGAGTGTGTCTGTGGTAGCAGGAGAGCCTGACATGTCACCAGGACTCTTATTTTGCGTGTTCTGATGACATCACTGGGAGCAGCTGTCCCCGGAGAGAGGGGAGGGGGTGAAGGGTCACCACCTCTCCCAGACCCCCATGAGTCAGTGCAGGGGCACACACCCCGTGTCTGAAGCTTGGGAACTGGAGCACAGCCAGAGGAGAGAGGGCTTTCCCGAGGCCTCCCTGACCCTGGTCTGCTCCATGCTGCCCCCGATGCTCAGGAGGGGACACTGCATTCAGACGTCACACTCGCGTGTGGGTGATCTTTGATGCGTGACATTGGTAGTGTAGTGGCGTCGGTGATTTGAGAGGGGTGGCAAGTCTCATACACACAATGATACATACACATAAGTGCAAAACCACACACACACACACACACACACACACACACACACACACACACTCACAGTTTT
>JAOXYF010000276.1:0-13211 GCA_028565775.1 Sternarchorhynchus goeldii | reverse complement strand
ACCCTATGGATTAGGAATGGGATGTCACTTAAGCTCATATGTGAGTCAAGGAAGGTGAGCGAATACTTTTGGCAGTAAAGTGTATGTCATTAACGCGATGCCCATTTGTATTAAACTGTCTTGCCACGGAAAGGATAAATCCTTAATTCTTATGGTCCGAAGATGTTCAACAAACTGATCAGCAAGTCTTCTCCTGGTCCCGTTTGTGTGTGTAGGTGTTGCACTTGTCTTGCATCTTGTCTGTGTCTTGTTGTCGTAATGTGTAGAACCTGTGTCTTCTTGTCGTGATGTGTTGCACCTGTGTCTTGTCGTAATGTATAGCACCTGTGTCTTGTTGTCGTAATGTGTAGCACCTGTGTCGTTTGTTGTCTACCTATTTAAGCATGCGTCCTTTGTCTCGTCGGATTTTTAATGTTACATTTGTTTCATTGCCAGCGGTTTAGAAATGAATAGCTGTGTGTTGAGTTATTTTGAAGGCTCAGCAAATTAACACTGTTATACAAGCTGTACACTGGCTACTTTACATTGTATCAATGTCATATCTTTAGTAAACTAAATATTTACAAAAATATGAGGGTTGTACTCACGTTTGTGAGATATTGTATGATGGTACTCCAGGCAAATGCAAAAGGTTTTTGCTACAGTGTGATATATATTTCAGTAATACACCCCTTAATCCCCACAGAGCTAAGATTGTCTTTCTGACCTCTCGTTTGATTAACAAGGCCCATGACTGAGCTATGACTTTATGGAGCAACATACAGAATATAACTAACTAAGGAATTCAGAGCCTAGTTCAACCACCCTTGGGGAGGAAAGTCTTGCGATGAGCTATTACCATGTTTACGGCAAGGCAATTGCTTTGTGGCTGATTATGCACATGAATTTCTCACGCTAGCTGCTGGAAGCGGGTGGAACGATGCTGCATTTGTGGTAACATTTTACAATAACTCCAGCAGACATGCACAACATACTCAGAGAAACGTAAAGATTCCCTCTCAGTGAGTCGGTATATATCAGAGGATATATCTAAGTCACTTCTTATACCTGTAATTACTCATATTCCATCATGCGCATCCATATTCACAGCATTACTTGACTCCGGTGCAGAGGGAAACTTTATACACTCACGTCTGATTCAGGAACTTCACATACTGGTTAAACCCTTACGAAAAACCTACCGCCTGGACTCCATTGATGGATCTCCTGTAGGAATGGGATCTGTAACTCAACAGAACAAACCTATCAAGTTAGAGACTAGTGCCATACACTCAGAACACATAACCTTTTTTCATCATTGACTCCTCAGGATTTCCCTTAATCCTAGGATTGCCATGGTTACAACAACCCTCACATTTCCTGGTCAGGACAAGAAATAAAGGCTTGGTCACCACATTGCATTCATCACTAAAGAAAGCCCTGATACTGAGGTAAAATTCCCCCTGAGTATTAGGACCTCAAGGAGAACGCCACACAACTTCTTCTTCATCGCCCATATGATTGCTCCATCAAACTCATGGAAGGGGTCACCCTACCCAAGGCATGCATATACCCTCTCACCCAGATGGAGGAGAGAGTCATGGAGGAATACATGGAGGAGGCACTTAAGCAGGGTTACATCTAACCGTCAACTTCACCAATAGCCTCTGGGTTCTTCTTTGTAGAAAATAATTGGGGCAACTCTGGGAAGGCAATTTCTTTACTAAATTGGATCTACACAGTGCCTACAATCTGGTGCATATTAAGGAGGGAGATGAATGGAAAACATTTGTCACCACTAGGGGGCATTATGAATACCTGGTTATGCCCTATAGCCTCAGTGTAGCCCCCTCAGTGTTTCAAACATTCATTAATGACACTCTGAGAGATTTTATTAGACAATGTGTCATAGCATATATCAATGATATTCTTATCTACTCACTGTAGCTGTACTGAAGCAACTCCTTGACCATCAGATCTATATCAAAGGGGAAAAGTGTGAATTCCATTGCCAAACTACTTCCTTTTTGGGATATGAGATCAACCACAGTGGTATTACTATGGCTGATCAGAAGATACAGGCAATACTCTAATGGCCCGTTCCCACATCTGTTCAACAATTACAATGTTTCCTAGGTTTTGCTAATTTCTACTACAGATTCATTCGCAATTTCTATATTTTTTCCACCCCTTGCAGCCCTCCTAAAGGGTGGTTACAAATGATTACACTGGTCTTCTGAGGCAGAACAGACCTTCCGTAAGATTAAAACTGCACCACTGTCAGAGTTCTCAAACACCCTGATTCATCGGTCCTGTTTACTGGCGAGGTCGACACTTTCAGTGTGGGAGTTGGCGCCGTGTTGTCTCAACATACGTAGAACTCTAAATTACTTCCAGTGGCTTTCTATTCAAATAAACTATCTCCAGCAGAGAAACTACGTCATTTCAGAGAGAGAGAGAGCTTCTAGCTCTGAACTTAGCCCTACAGGAGAAGAGACACTGGTTAGAAGGAACCAGCCATCCCTTTGTAGTTTTAAAAGACCACAAGAATCTACAATATTTGTGTACTGCTAAAAAGTTGAACCCACGCCAAGAATGATGGTGTCTATTTTTTGCTTGTTTTAATTTCTCTATTATCTACCATCCAGGCTCCTGCGACACAATATGTTCTCAGTGTAAGACACCTAATACTCTCCCAGCAGGCAAATTCACGCCTCTCCTGGTACCTGAACGCCCCTGGACACACATCACTATTGACTCTGGTACGGATCTCCTCGAATCCAATGGCCACACAACCATTATGACGATAATGGATCGCTTCTCTTGAGGAATCTGTTTTGTTCCTTTTCCCAGTCTCCCCACTGCTTTCCAGGCTTCTGAAACACTCTGCCAATATTGTTCAGAGATTATGGCCTTTCTGAGGAGATTCTATCGGGCAGAGGTCCGCAATTTATGTTACAGGTGTGGGCAGCCTTCATTGAACATCTAGAAGTTGTCATTAGTTTGACATTGGGCTAGCATCCCCAGTCTAACGGCCAGTGTGAGACAGTTGTGACCTTCTTACTCTGAATATGTGTGTAAAGAACACCAACAGGAGCAGTTTGTGATGACCTTTAGATCACAGCAGCATTGTTTATGGACTCATCAAATCAGCATCGGAAAATAATCTATGAACTATGAGAAGTTTGCTACTAAACAAACACAAAAGAAGCTACTGAAAAATGAGTTCAGTGAAACGCACAAACCTTGACTAAACTGTGGCTGTGTGGAATGAAGAGAACTCTTTTATAGATACAGACTATTCCACTGAGGAGGAGTTAATGGTTCCCAAATTATTCAAACCATTTGTTTGTTGTACTGACATAATAGTTGGTAGTTAGTGTGTGGGTGTTTAGGTATGTGTGTATGGCTGTGTTTGAACTGAAGATTTTTAATAAAACATCCAGCTTTTAAAGCTGTTCAGACAATAACCACATTGGGTTTACAATTCTTATGAAACTGAAAAATGGTTTAGTTAATCCAGTTTTCTTACTGAAATAAAAGACATTCATTCTCACTCATACAGTGTCACTCATCTCCTGTACATGGATGCCATCTAGCTGTGGGCCAAGAAGGTAACTCACAGTATGCAAAACGCAGGTGGGAAAAACACGCTGAGAGAAACAGGTGTGTAACAGAATGAGATAAACACAATGCTGAGAGAAATGAGTGTGTAACAGAGTGAGAAAAACAATGCTGAGAGAAATGAGTGTGTAACAGAGTGAGAAAAATACAATGCTGAGAAAGATGAGTGTGTTACAGAGTGAGATAAACACAATGCTGAGAGAGACGATTGTGTAACAGAGTGAGATAAACACAATACTGAGAGAGATGAGCATGTAACAGAATGCAGATAGAGGTTCACATACAAAAACACATGACATATTGTTGATATCTGCAAGGGTGATTCTAGGATCAGCGCTTTAGTGGTACTGAGTAGCCAATGATACCAGCTTCCTCAACATTTGGTAAGGCATCTGCATCCATAATAATCTGGTGATTCAGTTTCCTATAATCAATACACAATCTAATAGCACTATTTTTCTTCTTCACCACCACCTCTGGCATGATGTTGGCATGACACAGCTCTTGGAGAGGGAGTGTAGAGGTCTCAACCTCTGCTTGAAGGGAGTAGGATCCGAAAAATGAATGGGATGATTGACTTCAGTACTGTGACCATAATCAAGATCATTGAGTGAAAAGACCTCTGGGATGGAGTTTCAACTCTTCGTGATTTCTGTTATCTTAAGATAACATAAAAACATAAAACAGCTTTTGTGACACCCATGGGTTTCTGGGAATTCAACTGAATGCCACAAGGGGTCACTAACACACCATGTATGTTCCAACGTGTGATGGAGAACTGTGTGGGCAGTATGCATCTCAAAGTCTTTCTGGTATTTTTAGATGATCTTATTGTATTCTCATGCATGTTGGTAGAACATGAGGATAGCCCTCTCTGTGTTTTACAGAGGCTTAAATTATTTGGATTGAAACTATGTTCAGAGAAATTCCATTTCTTCAGGAAGTCCATCTATTACTTGAGTCATGTTGCGTCTGAGTATTGAGTCGAGACTGACCCTAAGAAGACTGCTGCTATTACTGCCTTGTCAAAGCCCTTTAACCTCAAAGAGTTAAAGGGGTTTTAGGGTTCACAGAATATTATAGGAGGTTTGTCAAGGACTATTCTAAAATTTCTAGACCACTGAACAACCTCACTGCAGGGTATTTCACCCAAAGAGATCCCTTAATTCCAATTGTGCTGAATTTACCTCCTTTGGTTTGAAGCGACCTTTTAATGAGAGGTGTACTGCTGAATGTGAGACAGCATTGAACTCTGATTAAAAATGTCGGCTATGCTAACTCAAGACAGCCATAAATCCTTCACAACGCTGCTAGTTTACATGGTCTTGGCACAGCATTTTATCAGAATGATGATCATGCCAGAGTTATTGCTTGTGCAAGCTGGGCACTGTTGAAATGTGATATCCTGCATACAAGCTTAAACAAGTTCATTTGACAACCTTTATGGGGCAAAGTTTACTATTATGATGGTCAATAATCCTATGTTCTGACTTATGACAAGCTGGGTGCTGTAGGTCAAAGGTACCTTTGCTGCCCTTCACAGTTTTAACTTTACCATCCAGTACAGGGCAGGAAAGAAAAATCAGAAAGCTGATGGCCTGTGTAGCAGGACATTAACTTGAAGGACAATACGATGTTGACGACCACATCAAACAATTTGCTGCCTGATTTATGGACGCAGAAGCTGAGTAAGAATTTGAAGCTGCAGTGGAAGCCGTGTATCAGAGATCCTACATATGCAACAAAGATGATGTTAGATGGAATATCTGCTGTTGAATGCCTTCCAATGGATGCTAATGCCATATCTGAATTTGTCCATACTGATTTCCTCCCAGGTTCAAACACCTTACTGGGGATGTCTAAACAGGACTGGGTTCTTGAACAATGGAACAATTATACAGTGAGCAGAGTAGTGCTCATCCTGAGGGATGAAGCTCCCTACTGCAAGCAAACTGTCTGTGGTGAGCCCATGTTCTATGTTTGTAATAAATTCAAGGACACAGCCCTTGAAGGTCTCTGTGATACCACTGGGCATCTTGGTAGTGAGCAGACTCTGGATCTCTTTGGATTTAATTTCTTTGTATGTGTAGATTACTTAGATTGTTACATCCGGTGAAAATTTCATGTCAATAGCCCCATTAGAAATATATTTACTGAGAAATATGTTGATGAGTTCAGTACTTATTTTCCCCACTGTATACAAATATGCAACATTTTAAGTATTGAATTGTTTTTAACTGTCCTTCATGGGTTATTGTTATAGTGAATGTTTTTGTTTTGTATTAAATATAATTTGATTGTTGCACCCTTGAACATACTTGACTTCCCAGTTCAATGTTGATGTTATATTTATATTAAGCATTCAGAACACATGCACGCATGCATGCAAACACTTCCTCAGAGAGGCTCAACTCTCCCTTTCTAGCTCCATAATCTGGTGGTCTACTACGTTGCTCTCTGTTGACATCATCACTGACCTATGAACTCTTGTGCAAAACAAAACAAAAACTCAGATACTATAAAAAAAATAAAAAATACAAGGACATGAGAATATGCTTCCTCTGACAACCAAAACCAATTTCAGTTTATTTTTTGAAAAAAAAGTAAATTATTATAATGTAAATTGTCACTTACCACTAGTTCAAAACACACACATACACAACTTTACACTCCCTTGGCTCACTTACTCCCAGTCACTGCCTGTTAAGTTATAATCACTTGGACCTGGGCCTTGTTTGCCCTCACTATTAAAGTTCCACAGGTATGAGCTTCCACAGGTACGAGTGGTAATCTTTTCCATGGAAGCCTGCATTTGTACTAGGATGCTAATAGAGGATGCTGCCAGAGGCTTCACATATTTGGAACACTTCATGTTCTTAATTGATAAAACACTGCATAGCTGCACTGGTGCTTTTTGTGAATTCAGATGTCAAACTGTGTCGAACGCACACTGCGTCGAACACACACTGCTGTCATGTTTCAGTCGGCATCCAGCCAGTCAAAGGGCAGAGACCACAAAGCAAAGTAGTGGAGATCTAACTTGGGCACAAGGAAAAGAAAAGAACAATATTTTATCTTTATTCCTTTTTTAAATAAGATAACATTTTACTATGATATATGTTTACTATGTTTACTATAAACATAGTAATTTACTATGTTTACTATAAACATATTTACTATGATATACAGGATCCCCCATCCCTTATGATCTTTGACCTCATCACTTATGCCCTTTGACCCCATCCCTTATGCCCTTTCTAACTATAACTAATATGTCATTAGAACCAAGTTCTCTTTCATTCAGACATTGCTAGTGGCACTGGTAAAATTTTGATAACATTTATTGGCTCTGATTAAGACAATAACTGACTAAGTAATAAACTACCTACAAGAAACCCAGAGTAACAGAAAGCAAATTTAGATCACAGTCACATTAAACACAGATAAAAGTTTTCAGACATAAGGAATCTGGTAAAGTATCGGAAACAGAGTGAGCAGATATGAGAGAAACATGGCGGCAGAAGCAGTTTAGCCCTACAGCTGGAAGTGGAGCGTTGAGAAGCTCCAGGGTGTTTGGTTCTCCTTCCCAGAGGAGGTCATGGATGCTGGTACTGGGACCTGGTACTAAAGGGGTTTGTTTACCACCCCTTCCCTCAACACTGCCTTTGTGCTCCCAGCATAACCCACAGGAGAGAGTATTACCCCTTCAGGTACCTCTCTGTCCCCCTGCCCCACTCTCGTCAAGCTGACCCTGGAACAGATCAACCCATGGTCCAGTAAAGATGAGACGACGTACCCTCAACTGCCTGAGAGTAAAGGGCTGTTTAATATGGAACTTCATGCCTAAAGGGTATAATAATAAATGGGTTGTTGTTTCATTCATTCATTTATTTATTTTTTTTAACTGAGTGAGGTCCATCCTATACATTTACAATAGAGAGAGGCTTTCTTGTAAAGCTTCTCAGGAAGATAATATGGCAAAAAATTGAGACACTGTTGTTACAGGCATCTCTCAGTTTACCATCATATAACAATATTACCTCAAATATCTATAGTAATGAGCAGAATGCAGTGGATCTCTAAGGGTACAAATATCCTCTTTAGGGCAAGCCAGCCACCCCTCCACTCAGTGCAGATGGTATCTCCCACAGAGCGATATCTGTGAACTAAATCAAGAGACATCATAGGGTGTCCACAGAAACATGGGTATCAGGCTTACATGCACACCAGTATCACCCTAACAAAAGACTGCTGAACTGATTAAGATATGATTATACTAACAGCAAGGTCTGATTGTTATAAGGAGGTGTTGCATGTCACAAAAGTGCAACTGAAAGCTTATTCAGGAAATGACACCTTTAGATACTTGTTAGGTTCTGTAGCCTCTTGCTCAGCCCCAGTGCACAGCCTCACCTCTTTCTGTGTAGTCCTCTGTCTCTATGAGCTTGGAAAGCCACCCTAAAAGACCAGGATCTAATTGACTGGAGTATTGTATGGGGACACAGCAGTGTCAGGGCCCCTGCGACAACAATGAATCAATGATGTAGGTGCTGGTTGCCTTCTCATTCACTGCTTACATGGCACAATATTGGATGTGTGCAGCAGAGCCCTGCATGGGTCACATAGGATTGACCCACCAGATCCCTGTGTTCAGATCATAGAATGTGTGGGATTGACCCACCAGATCCTTGTGTTCAGATCACAGAAAGTCTGGGACTGACCCACCACATCCTTGTGTTCAGATCATAGAAAGTGTGAGACTGACCCACCAGATCCTTGTGTTCAGATCATAGAAAGTGTGGGACTGACCCACTTGATCCTTGTGTTCAGATCACAGTGAGAGTGGGACTGACCCACCTGATCCTTGTGTTCAGATCACAGTGAGAGTGGGACTAACCCACCTGATCCTTGTGTTCAGATCACAGTGAGAGTGGGACTGACCCACCTGATCCTTGTGTTCAGATCACAGTGAGAGTGGGACTAACCCACCTGATCCTTGTGTTCAGATCACAGTGAGAGTGGGATTGACCCACCTGATCCTTGTGTTCAGATCACAGTGAGAGTGGCTCTGACATAGATACGAGTAGTTCAAAATCACAGAGAAGTTAACACATTATTCAATAGCCAGAGACAAATTAACATTTGCTTCAGTAATTTATTCCTTTTTGGAACATATGTTTAATTTAATTGAAACCTAATTTAAACATTATGTCATGACCTCAGGGGATTAAATGGGGAATCGTGTGCACTAGTGTTACTGATATTAAGTAACAGTCAGAGAAAACGTTCTAGAACAAGAAATAGGAACTTTTCCCTTTTCCTTAATATAAATGTTGTTTTATCAAAGGTATCGTGGCGATAACCGGAATGAAGTGGAGGTACTGTGGTTGTGTTTTTTCTCTCTTCATGACAACGAGCACAGAAACAACAGTTCAGGACAGGACATTCCAAGACATTCTCCCAAAAAGAGTTCAAGATGTGCTTAATGCCAAGGGATGTCACACTAAATATGAACTTTTACCTGTAGAAGTCAAATGTGTTTGTAAAGATTCAGTGGCGTGTGTGTGATTAGTGGGATGTATTTGAGACCAGTGGTCTCTGTGTGTGTGTGTGTGTGTGTGTGTGAGACAGAGAGATCAGCTGGGTTTGTGTGTGCTCTAATAATAGCACAAACCTTTAGTACATTAAAAACACATTGAAACTGATACACAATGATCCTGGAACTGACACACAATTACTGTGGAACTGAGACCCGACCAGACTGCAACTGAATTGTCTGAGACTTCCTGCTCCACCTTCATACCTGATGGTGCATATAAGCACAGATCAACCAGCGATGATGAGATTTTTAAGTCTCAGCTGTGATTTGCTCTACATCGACAACACCATGTTCTTGAAGATAACTGTACTAACATGTACGTTTCTCTTACAGTGAGATCACATTAAGTAGTTAATATTTCCTCAAAGCATTTTAAATTAGAAACAGAATCATTAATGTAATGATTAATTTATCATAGGTGTTTTTTGGGAATAACCTTTTCTTACAGTGCAACTGCTGGCAGCTCCCAAGTTTGTGAAATGTGAACGTAAGTTATTTTTGTATTAATCATTACTTATTATTATAAGTTATTAAAATATATATAATTTTGGTGCATGTTTTTATTCTTTAAGGACATTATTAATTTGTATAAATACAAGCTCCCCAACAGTAGTATACTTGGAGAATAGACACCAATATATATTCTCTAAGAATGTTTATGGTGGGACCCAGAGAGCCTTTTTAAAATATATTATCATAAATGTGTGGGTAGAATCATAGCTATTGGTGGTTCTTGATTACTCTACCCAAAGCAAGATTAGTTTCAGATCTTTTCATCATGTAAACCTTGACCTCCCCCTGGTGGTAGACATACAGCATTGCAAACCATCTGTTGCATAGGGAATAGAGTGGGAATCCTGAATCTTGTTTCATCTTATACAGGGTTATACAGGGTATATGCAATTGAATTTCTTTTTGCTACGTTTGTGGAGATTTACTTAATACTTTCAGAACAATATTTAGATGGAGAGCCACTCATATGGAGCCATTTTTGAGTCCCATGAAGTTTATTTATTTTTGCAGCATCCCAGATTTCAGTCAAGGTTCCAGAACATGCAGGTAAATGTTTCCTGTGGTAAAATCTGTTGATGCATGGTGTAACCCTGGTGTAACCATGGTGTAACCCTGCAGCTTCCATAATAATTAGATTTTTATATGTGTATGTGGATAATATTGATGTTTACACAGGCCTAGGATGTTTATAAGGAACCTCTCATTAGAAAGGGTTAAATGTAGAAGTGAGGCAGGCTGTGGCACTAAGGCCTCATTCTCTCTGTCTCTTATGGATGCATTACAATAATCTCAGTATAAAACACTTCCCACTACTGCTACAGGATTATTGTTATTAACAGTCTTAACTTTGAATGAAACCTGCCTGAATGTACAGCATTGTAACATCACCTTCCTGAGAGTGAAGCTCAGACAGAACTGTAACATCACCTTCCTGAGGGTGGAGATCAGTCAGTCAGGTGGCTGGGGGTCCTGGTGGGTTAATCACAACAGCATGGCTAATATCTTATGATAATCGTTATTTATTGCTGTATCACTAAGGGTTTTAAATGTTTGTTTGTTAATGAGGCTTTTCTCCAGACACCAGTGTGACTTGTGAAGGCTGGAAAACCACTCTGAGCTGCGGTGAGCGCCTGCTCTTCTTCTTTATGTTTATATATGGAGTCGTGCAAAGAAAAGCCCAGCCTCAACCTCAAGCACTGATCATTCTTCATTTCAGCTGATTTGTTCCAATTTCTACATATAAAAACTTGTGTAACCTGCAGTGTCATACTGAAACAGTTATGGTATGGTAAAGGAATGTGTCATACTGAAACAGTTATGGTATGGCAAAGGAATGTGTCATACTGAAACAGTTATGGTATGGTAAAGGAATGTGTCATACTGAAACAGTTATGATATGGTAAAGGAATGTGTCATACTGAAACAGTTATGGTTTTGTAATGCACTGTATTTCTAGAGAGCTTGTTTTATTCTATTGTAAATATGATTTTTAACAAGTTCAAAATGTTGTATTGCACTTGTAGATATATGCTGCAATAATAGTTATTTGCATATTTAGAAGTATATAACTAATCATGGTTCAAGTATTGGTAAATTGTATTTATGTAGTCCCTTATTCTGTAATAAGGGCACTGTAAAATAAGGTGTTATGTTTTGTTAACATTTTTAATTATTTTAAATTCAATAGGACATGGTAAAATAACAATCCACAGCGCTAACTACGGCAGGACTGATTCCACCACGTGTTCGGCTGGAAAACCAGAGAGTCAGCTCTCCAACACCAACTGCCACGCCTCCACCTCCCTCTCCACAGTGAAAGCTGCGTCAGTTAACATTCCCACAATGACATTTATTCAATTTCCATAACACCTTTTTAAAACCAGAGATTTCAGAGAGTCCCGAGGTTCCCAGGTTTTTCATACATGCTGTTTCTCATGTCATCAGCGAATCTCCAAAGCCTTTCTGAGCAGAATAGGTGCTTTTAAATAGTCTGAGAAAACACCATGTTCTGCAGTGCAGTGGCCTATCAGAAGTCTCACATGCTTCTTTATAATCAGCTGCGTTTGGCGTATGTAGGCTGTGGGTTACAGGCTACTTGTCTTTCTCATCTGCAGGTGTGAAGGTCAGAACAGCTGTGAGGTTCATGCTGACAACAGTGTCTTCTCTGACCCCTGCTATGGCATCTATAAATACCTGAAAATAGGTTTTTCCTGCTTGTGTCCAGGAATGCGTGAGTAGACAATCCCACTTCTCCACATAGTCCCTTACACTGTAATAAGGGCACTTCTCTCTTTTACAGAAATGCAGTTCATTTCAAATTATTAAGAATAATCTGTGAGGTAGATTATCCAGACAGGGATGCACCTACATACTACTTCCTCCAACGAGCTCTTATCACAAAGTTGTAGTGCAGCCCAAATAAAAATCTAAATGTATGTTGTTTTTTTTAATAGAAAACAGATTTTGAAGTTAATTACTTCGCCAAAAAGGTTTTCTCCTATTTTTTTTCCTGGCAGAGATAAGTGTGACCTGTGAATGGGATCAAACTGAGCTGACATGTGGTTTGTATCTACCTTGTTAATCACTCATGTAATCAGGGCTAATTCCCAGTGCATTAGGACCATCACAATCACCACAGCCCCAACACATCAGACAGAGCTGAACACTCTTTCCAGCAGGACAGACAGAATGTGTTGTGGGTTCCATATGGAATCAAGAGTCTATGGAAATAAGTAAAGTTGTGATGTGATTGGCTGGATTTGAGAGCCTTTGGAACTGAGTAAAGTAGTTGTGATTGGCTGGATTTAAAGGCATATGGAACTGTGTAAAGTAGTTACACTAGATACACTAGGCTGCATAATAAGGTGGTAAATTTTCCTTTATCAAGTGCCTGTAGTAATTTGACTGGTGAGATTTTGATTTTATTTTGTTTATTATTTTTTATTTGTTGTTTTCATGCATATTGCTGAGCTCCAATCATTTCTGCTTTTGCACCAGGCTCAAGTGGAATATAATGCAAGATTAGTAACATAATATTATGTATTACAGTAAATTGAGAGCGTACCACCGCTGTGGTCATGAAGGACCAAATGTCTAAAATTTTATTCCCTAGAAAGAGAGTCTAATACCACATACCATGAAACTGCTACAGGGTGTTTTTTGTAACCAGGATCTAGTGATGATATTTACCTAATTGAAATTGGAATGATTCATTTACTGCAACATATTTTTTTTTCATTTTGTTGTTTACTTGTTTTATTGTTTGTCTTCCTCCAATCTAGGAGCTGGTAAAATAAAAGTCCACAGTGCTAACTATGGCAGGACTGATTCCACCACGTGCTCAGCTGGAAAACCCGAGAATCAGCTCTCCAACACCAACTGCCACGCCTCCACATCCCTCTCCACAGTAGCTGCTCTGTTAGTCTGGATTATAATTTACACAGAATTTACACAAAACTGTAACTTTGTCACATTTGTAGGGTCCTGTGTCATCCAG
>JAOXYF010000275.1:0-13219 GCA_028565775.1 Sternarchorhynchus goeldii | reverse complement strand
GAAGACAGCAAGTGACTCCGCTGTTCGGACGCACAAGGGAAGTTCATTCCACCACTTTGGTGCCAGGACAGAAAAAAAGTCTGGAGGCATGTTTCCCATGTGTTCTGGACGATGGAGGGTCAAGTAAGGATTTTTTTTTTTGTAACTCTTTGATAAAGACTCAGTGACTTGGCATTAAGAGTTATTTTATGTAAGAAAATCACAATTGTCATGAGGGAGAGTTGGAGATTTTACTGCACAGTTCGAGTGCGGGCAGTTATTCACACGCTGCTCTCATTCCTCCCCCGTCGCACACAGCACGGCCAGTAACTGAGCTCCAGATTAAGAGCGTAGCTGGAGCTTTCACGGCCAAATCGGAGTGATAAATTCCAGCACATCTCACAGAAGCTCAAGCCACAGGGCAAGTACCCAAACCAGAGCACTCCACAGAGATGAGCTCTCATCCTGTGAAAAGCAAGCCAGACCCAATCAAGCAAATACAGCATATTGCATTATTGCATAATAATGATTACACATTCCATAAGGAACTTAGCGACGTAGACGTTCTTCCTAGCCTTCGCCATTTATCGCCCCAGGTAACTTCAGTAAGTTTCTGTACATTATGAGGCACCTCTGGAAGACGAGCTCATGCGAAATTAGGAGTTTAACATAAAGAGAACAGCAGATACACTGAATAGAACAAGATCAAATGAGTGGGCTTCAGTTCCATGAAACACTTTCCTTCAGCATCAGACTGATGAGTGCTTGCTGTTAACTGTAAGAGCCAAAGTAACTCTGTTTTTTTGGTTTGTTGATCGTTGTTTTTGCTTTTTTTACCTTGTAAATGCACTTGCGATAATCTTGGATTTCAGTGTTAGCTCTATGTGATTAGGCCTTATGGTGCTCAGAGCAGGTCATAGTGAGCTGTATGGCAAGGCAAGCCAACAGAGACTATGATACACGTAAGCACAGACGTTGAGCAGGATGTCAGCTGCAGAGGTAAACTAGCACAGTCCTGAGGGCAGAGTGCGTGTTTCAGGTTGCCCCATCTGTACATGTGAGATGAAACGATGTTCTACAGTATTGTGTAGTTCTGCAAAAAAAAAATGTAATCTCAATCACACATTCGTGAATTAATTACCCAGAAAATGGCAACTTCCATTTTTAGCAGGGCATTCAAAACCATGAGCTACAGCACCATCTGTTATCTCAAAGTTCTGTTTGGTTTAATGCAAGAGAAGAGGATCACAGCTCCCAGATCCACTCACAGTGGACTGAACAGTGTGAAGAGCTGTGATTAGCCTCCACCATTACATCTATCCCAGCTAATCAAAAATCTGATAATTAGAAGGCAAATTAAATCTTATGTGTTAAATTAGGGAATATACAAATGTGCAGAGCATTGGGTCTCTAAGACATTAGCTTACATTTCAGAAACTAAAATGTAAGCTATGTGCATATTTGAAACTGCTTTTAGTTTCGCCCTTTATAAGACATTTCAGTATTACAGGATGGTTTGAAGCAAATCTGCAGGTTTAGGCACTTAAATTTAGCAGTTGATAAAGGGAAGGATACACTTCTATAAAATCACCACAAGAGGGCAGTGAAGAGCAGACATTTTCATGTACACATGACCTCTGCTGTATAGTTCACAGATTAATAAACACCAAGTTAACTGACAAGGTATAACAACTACGGGATAAATCATCTTTCAAGACATTTGACATCCTAGTTTTGTTTTGAAAAGGCCATAGAGGCCACAGGCCTATTTCTGTCATAATGAAACAATTACTGCTCTGAAATAAAACACCAAAATAATCCGCTCAAGACAGACAGTTTAAGAGGTGATTTATCTAAAACATGTCCAGGCAAACACAGTAAGTGTCAGTGACAAATGCTGCATCAAACTTTTTCTTTGTGTTTGGCTTGAGTAGAGGACTTTGAAATTGCACAATAAAGGCACACATGAAACTTAACAAGAACTCTCCTCATCTTGGCGAGTGGGGCACCAGGCTGTGCTCAATGGCATCTAACAGATCATTGCAGTCAGACTAACCATTAGCAATGTGTCCTCCTCCGAATAGTCACAGGCAATGTACACTCTCAGGAGGTCAAAAGCATTTTTTTGTCATTGTTTTAAAACAAGCGTGGCTCTGTATGCACCCAACGTACATATCCACTTGTGGAGCTGATGGAATCTTCCACATTCCCCATGTTGTAGGCCGATTGCTTATCTGTTCATTGCTTTGACATTGTTTGTCAGAGAGTCTTGGTTTCCAGTGCTCTCACTGCAAATGCCGTCTTTCTCACCACAGCTGATTATGCAAAGTTAAGAATCTTTTTGCTAGCATTTAAACCTGATCAAATCCTGAATGTTCTGTGAGAAACCTAGAAACCTGGAGTTACTGAAAAGTACCGCTGCAGACAAACAGAAGTAACACGCCTCATACATATTACTTTCCATCCATTTGTAAAGATCACATTGTCCATGGCAAACACGCCTATTTGGACATGAATCACTGGAATGGAACTTTAATATGTGCTTTCCTCTCCCTCTCTCAGTCTCCCGCCCCTTCTTAGAGTTTTGAGACATGGTCAAAATGGAAAAGGAACCCCAAGACATAAATCAGCCATAAATCCAATAGACACAAACTTCAAGATAATTTGTGAGGAAACGGTAACACCAGCATAACACAATACTGGCATAAGACAATAATGAAAAAAGGTTCTCTATGTCTAGAAGACTTGTATTAAAACCCATAATCCTAATGCTAACTGGTCAGGCCTAATCAATGGAGAAGCATCTCCTAAACAAGCACACAACTGAAAGCCTTTTAAGTCTTTCACAGGATGGGTAACATTTTTCATAGTACAGGTATAGACAGTCATAGGATTTACAGGTGTGTTATATGAATACCCCTCACAAGGAGGTGGATTGTGGGCCACTTTGAATTTAAAAATGAAACATCACCATGCAAGAGCAAGGCATTGAAATTTTACAATAATTTAATAAAATTATTTTTATTTCTAGATAAAAATGTAAAACATTCCGGCTTTTACAGTTTAGATTTTGCCTCGTCATGTTTCATCAGAATTGATTCATAAACACAGACATGCTGAGTAATTTAACTTTATTGAGCATTAAAGTGGTAGAACATTGGCACTTGGGAATTTTGACAATGGTAAAAATATCCAGTGATTGTCCCAATTACATGGCTAAGAGGGAAAGAAAACTCTGGTGCCTTAATAATCAACATTAATATTAAACACTAATAAAGTTAAACACTTGCAAAACAATGCTGACTAATCCATGTAACCTTATTCGGCTAGCTTATATGATCATGATGCACAAATTCACATTTTCCCAAATCACCCAGGAAATAATTTCTTGTGATAACACTACACACTTAGTCTTACATATTGCACTCTCCAGGGACAGATAAGCTGACCTCTGCCAAACTGGTTTCCCTAAAAACGGACCAGTAACTTCCTTTAATTGTAAGACAGCAACTGGTTTTGACTGAAGACTCCACACACTGCCATGTGTTCTGGACTGATTCAAATCATAAGCTTTTTTCCCCCCCAAACCATCATTTCTGGTGTCTTTGTCATGGAAAAAGCACAATTAATCCACCGTTTGTCAGTTATTGCATAGAACGTTACCAGTGTATACAGCAGTTGAAGGAGAAAACAAAAGTAAATACTTCAGTCTTTGGTTGCCTGAATTAGTGTGATGCATTTCTGCTAAATCTTGAGAAAATAAGTCATCAGTGCACAGTGATCCACAGACGGACACATACAAAAACCACACAGTGAGTAAGGTGGCATCAAATTGCCATTGAAGTCTTAAGGCATCTTCAATTAAAGGCATCACAGTATTACAGAACCAACAGTATTACAGAACTGATCGTCCTTCATGTTGCCTTACACTGATCAGAAATTACTGGACAGGTTGCTCCTGTGTTGGAGCAAATTTAGGACCGATTGACAGTTTCGATGTTCCAAAGTATTTCCTGCATTTACTGTGTTGCCACAGCAAAATCAACTCAAACTGCATTTCCTTTCTAAATCCTCCAAAACACTAATTCAGTAGAGACTTTTTAAACATCTGCAGGTCTCCCAGAGCTGGTAATTGACTAGGAGTTAAAGTAGATTAGAACTCAAATTATTTTGAAAAAGTAAGTTAAAAATGTAGCCAGAAGATTTGTCTTACAGCATCTGAGGAAGAGAGTTGGGTAACCTGGACCCTACACATGAGCAGAGCAAGGACTGGAACTGCACTGCTGCCAACATAACACCGATTCCTGAGCAACTTCTCCAGGACTCACTGTGGCCTGGCTTAAACAGTCAATAAATTAAGGGAACAGGGAAAACCTCTTTCCTTCATCTTTGACACTATAGTTAACTGCTCTACAACAAATCCGGAGTCTTTTTGTTTTTGGTTCACAGCTTCTAACACTGCAGGTCACTGAGTGAAGAACCCCGACGTCCATATAAGCGTCCGGGGGCCCAGGCCCTCACTGGCGCATGAACAGCTGAATGAGTCCTGCCTGGTGCAGCTGCTGCCATAGACTCAGCTCCATGCGCAGGTCATGGTTTGCGTAGAAATGCACTGGGCTGTGCATTCTGTCGTAGTAGTGGTCCGAGTATTTGTAGTAGTCCGGAGTCATAAATCCATATGCACTCACCTTTTGACAAAAAAAAGGGAAGTGTTACTTAGATCTGAAGTCACCTTCATTTTTATCCGTTTTGCTGGTTAAACATAAGACAATACCCATTTATTCAGTGTTTTAGGTCACTTCTAAGTGCCCTCAGTACACAGTAGATGAGTCCACAATCATTTACCTGGTAGCAATAAACACCCAGCTGTTAACACGGCCAACTTGGTAATTGGAGTCAAAAGCAGCCATGTCTGTTTTACACCGTGCAGGTTTATAAAGCTGCAATCAAGGCTACATTACACATTGACTCGTATTACAACGACTGGGGAAGGACTGGAGATAAAGAGTCGAGACCTGGTCACATGTATGAAGAGCAGCCAGCAGCATCACAGCTCCAGTCGAAGGCCTGTAGATATCCTTATACTTGCTGTTGAGGGTGTTTGAGCGCAAGAACCTGCCCAGGACCGAAACATGAACAGTTGAGAATATATATAATACTTTACTTTTTTTTTTTTTTTTTTACCACATTAAAGCAGTTGCATAAACTCATAACCTCTAGGATAAAAATGGGTACAATTGGGAGAAAAAAAAAATCTATTCTAATTATTCTTATTCTATTTATCCATGCATTTACTTTATGACTGCTCAGAGTAATATTTTCTCATTTTAAAAGCCTCAAATGTGATTAAATTAAATATACTCACAACATGCTAAACAAATACAATGCAACGCTATTATATTGCGCTATTAGGCTCACCTGTTTCTAAGGTATCGGATAAAGTCTGGGTGGTACATTTTAAACTTTTCTGAGGTCACATCATCTCCAAAATAATTGGGTGGTCTGCAAGAATTAGAGAGTAAAGTCCAATCAAGCACAAAATCACATTTCCCCCCCCATAAAATGCAACATACAGTATCAAAATACGAAATTTGGTTTGGAGTTTGTAAGCGAGTGAGAAGGGCAGCAGTACTTGGCACTACGGTCTGGCCCCCTGTCGACTGGAGTGTGTGTGGTTGCTGCTTTCATGAGGATATAGTCACGGTCATGATCGGGCAGGAACACATACTTGGTCTCCTAGAGAGGAGAAAAGGAATACCACAAAACATGGAAGGGAGAAAGAGTCAGTATTTTTTTAAGTCAGGTTTAATTGTTTTGCATTTACTTGTTAAGTTCAGGCCCATCTTCATCACCTTGCTCAGAGGAGGGCCCACGTAGCCTGCGTCTGCATAGTTTCGCAGCGAGTTGCGCAAAGTGTTGGTGGAGAAGGTGTAGTGGGTGGTTCGCCTGCCGACATCTTCCTCAAAGCCTACCAGAACCGCGCCGTTAGTTCTGAGACGGCAAACGAGATCCAATTAGCCTTTTGACCCCCGCCCCCCTTTATTTACACTTTGTCCCGTAGTAACCAGTCCCTGCTTTACACTTTTCCATTTGACTGATAAGTGGGTAAAAGGGTAAAAGCTTAGAGGTAAAGTTTTAAACCGAAGCATCATTATAGCAATGCATGTCAATGCGAAGTTTTTTGTTATTCTTTTTCTTTAAAATCACAGGAACAACTTTGCTTAAATTCACATGGCTATTTCTTCTACTTGCAGAAGGCCTTTAGTATTTTTTTTTTTGGCAAAGCACAGTGGACAGTTTTTTTTTAGGCTTGTTGCCCTTCATTTGCCATCATTTTTAAGGCCCGACTGTCAAATGCGAGTGATCCCTCACCTGAAGATATAGTCGTGCTGGTCAATCTCCTGGCCTTTCTTGGCCCCTCGCAGGATTCCCCCGTTTCCTACCACAGCACACCGGATGCACTGGGATCTGTTCCCTTTCATCTCCCAGTCCTCAAACATCACCCAGTTGGCAGAGGTGTTTAAAATGGCCAGCGACTTGTTCAGAACTGTAAACACAAGTAAGCACGGGCGGCATCGTACGAAAACATATGTTGGCCTTTAGTATTCATTTTGGGGAAGCACATCTAGTTTGAATTCTGTTGTGAGGATTTTTTAAATGTCCATGTGTTAACATATTTAAAACGTCATTTTGACTTGCCTTGTTGCTTAACAAGGAAATATTAATACCACATGACTAATGCATCAAATAATGCAATCAAGACAAACGTGAAAGCGGTTGTTTGTGCGCCAGCTCGGTCATGCGTCAGAAGTGTGATTGCAGTAGGTGAAGGGATGGCATTAGCACAGACCTGCCCTGTATTCTTGAAAACAACTTTTCAACTTTGCCTGTCTGACAGCCAACAGGAAGTGTGTGTGGCTGAGGGACGAGAGAATGGCATGGATGCAGTGGTGCAGAGTTTGACAACTTGGATCCTCTTGTGCCATTATGGAATAAAGTAAGCTTTGCTCACTCAAGGTACGCTGTGCTTCCCAAGTGGGAAATAAAGATTTCTCCTACACATCATGCAAAAATGTCTAATTTTTGAATGATCACATATACTTGTGTATTGATCATGCTAATTTTAATCAGTACTGCCCAAGTAAAAGGACTTTATTTGAAACAATTTATCTTGGTATGATGGTACATGTCCTTGAGACTTGAACCCATGACCGAGGTGTTAGCAGCACTGTGCTCTACCTACTTTAACCAAGTGAACTATAGAAGCACCAGGATCAATGATGAAGTTAGATGACGTTAGACTCTTGCTAGATGAGAACCTTTGTTTTTTATTATTATTTTAACATGAAGGTCTAGTGGGCAAAAAAATGGGTTAGAAAGTTTTCAAAAAACCAGTGCACATGTAGAGGACTCACCATCGATGTCTATCCCGCCCCAGCCATGGGCTCCTGGGTAGCGCGCGAGTCGGTTGTACTCCTGCAGCGAGAAGTGTTTGGCCCACTGCAGAACTGGCACAGTTCCCAGAAACGTCTTAGCAAAGGCGCTCTGAAGCACCCTGTGACGAATGCCACTGGGACAATTCTGGAACGCAGATTAAAAGGAAGTAATCACGTCAGGGCGAAAATGCCTGCAATCTGAGAAGTTGTTGTAAGGAGAAATTCCATCTCCATCTTTAATTGCTGCTTATTAATCAATATATATTCCAAAAGTCTTTCAGTACACATTATGTAGGTTTGCTATAATATGAACAGACTTTTAATCCTATTGCATTGCAAGTGATCTTTCCCACCAATGTACAACTTACTAAATGTATCCTCAAAGTTTAAATAACTTATTTCAGTCTGATAGAAAGAGCTGAGATGCTGGGGGTTTCTCACTTTTGCTCTTGGGGAGTTTTTCCCCAATGCTTGGACTCAAACATTAGTAAAGCTGATTTAAATGGTCAACCATGACAGAGGAGACAGTTTGACCAACAAAAAAAAAAAATCAACATTCAAGACCATATGCAATAGAACATACAGCAGTGGTGCTATAGTTCATAAAAGTACAGTTTATGAGAGCCATCTGGGTTTTTATGGTACAACTGACATGTTCAAACATCACGAGGAACAGCACGTCAGAAGTGGCGTCTGAACCTGCAATCTGTCACTTCATATCCGGATACTCTACCAGATGAACTTGAAGCTTAGTCCCTCAGGTCATGTCTAAGGGATACATTTCCCTGGTCTGGGCCTGTGACGTTTAACCATTGAACACAACACATTTGGGTTTCACATATATCCAAGCCAGTTCATTAGCTTGTTCCTGTAAGCCCCCGCACATGCTTTCCACCCCTTAACCTGCAAGTTCATACACACCAGTCATGAGACATGCCAGTGTAAACAAACGTAGAGAAACTTAATTAAAAAGGTTATGTAATACACCCCCCCCCCCCAGCATGTATACTGTCTGAATCAAATGTGGAGATTAATAATAGATGTAAGGGGGGGGAATGTCGGTTTATTGCAAAAATGTGTTCTTGTTATATTGTGACCAATTTTAATTGCATGATTGCTAAATAAAGTGTAATTAGCTGAAAAGATGGAATTAGCTAGTTACATATTTAGAATAGGATTTTTCTAGAAATGTAAGTAAGGATTTTCCAAAACACATACCATCATAAATCTAAATGGTCACATCACTGCTTTAAACTAACAATGATACCAGAACCTCCAGATATATGTCTCAAATCACAAGATAAACACAACAGGGGCATGATGTTAAAATGGGTAAATGTTTCAAATGGCTTCCTGGGGATTGGTACGAGGATCACAGGGTATAATGTGGTTCACACTTAACACAGTAGGTTCAACTTAGCCAATCAGATCCTACATGAGACGATACCATTCAAACTCATCCATAACCTTGGGCAGCAGCCATCTTAGCTAGTAAGGAATTAACTAGAATGTTTGTATTCCCAACTGACAAGAGAACAAGTATAAGAAAAGAAACCAGAGTAATTTTTTTTTCCCCAAAAGAGGTGGGGGGGAACAAATCTTTATAACTGAATTTTAAATGGATTATTTATTGATTGTTATTTTTAATAGGTTTGTTTGAATGCATGTTAAAGTCGATTTAAATTCAATTTAATTGAAATTTTTTTTTAAAGCCACCTTATTTGAATCCACCAGCTCTGACAGAGTGAGACAAAACTGTAAAATTTTGTTTGGTAAACGCAAAAGCAAACATCTGGTAACGTCCATTATACATACAACCCTAACAAGTGACTGTTGGGCACCACAGTGTGCTCAACTGTGGGCACAGCACACCTGTTCAGTCTAAAAATGGAAATTAGAGACTTACAGTTTGTGAGGGATTGACATCAGTGGCATATTTGTCCCCAAAGAAGTCCGGTTCTGTGGGTTTGGCTGCCTTCATGGGTCGTGCTGCAGCTGTGGTTGGATTAGGGGCCACACCTGGCATGGGTTGTGAGGAGTTTAAGCTTCCCGCTGCTACAGCTCTTGTGGGGTCTGGCTCTTGGTCTTTCCTTTGTTTTTCATGGCTTCTAGCACTGACCAAATCAGGTTTGAGACTTGGTTGGTAGTCCAGGAAACTATTCTTGTCATTTTTGGAGTTATTTGACCTAGAGGTAGGAGCACAGCTTTAATATGAAAAAACACCAAGACGTGCTGTGCAAACACAAAGATTTAATTAACCTCTATAAGTCAAGCCGTAAAAAATTAGACTGAAAATAGAGTCAAGACCAAAAAAAATTACTACAAGATGGAACATTCTTTGCTTATCAGTCATCAGATCCATCTCTAGTGTTCTTGGATGAAAGACAGAATTTAGAGGTCAAGTCTCCTTCAAAAGTAATAACCATATACCTCAATATCCCTCACCTCTGTACATAAAAATACACCAGAACACACATCAAGGATGATGAGATACATCATTAAGAAACATCTCTTCTGTGTCCAGAGACTAAAAAGCCATACACAAGCCAGTGGGAAATGTAGTTTTGGAGGATCAGTATTGCTCAATGTGGTCTTGCTAAACAGTCGTGTCCTGCTGATGGCCAAGGAAAACAGTGACTTCTTGAGAATTCACTTGAGAAAGCTGACTTTTTTAATGGGAATTGAAATGTTAAGTTAAATGCACTTTTAAATAAGAGAGAAACGTACTCCTGCCAAATAAAAAAAAGACTGTGCTGCATTTAAGAATATTTATCTCAGTAATGCTTCTCTTAGCTTTTTTTTTAATAATAAATGAGTCCTAGCTATGTGAAATATCAGTACGTTTTCCCAGTTATGAATGTGACTGTCCAAAGGAAATTTAAATCAAGGGGACAAAAAAACCACACAAAAAAACAAGCCAAATGTTAACGGCACAAACAAATCCTGGGAAACTGTTAAAGGCATGTTTTAAATCTGCCGTTTATATCAAAATCCACAATAAATATGCTTAACATATTTAAGTTACAGTGTAAAGGCGAGGGTTTGAGTGTAGTTTAATAACAAAGAGTTGGGTTATTCTGGCAGTGAAACGCAACAAGTTTAACTCAAGTTCTGTATCCTCGGGTCGCACAAAAAACCAAAAAAAACCCACACCCTCCTTCAGTCCACTCCATTTCACATTCTTCCACCATAATGACCGGCACATGCACACTGGCATGTCCGTGCGCTGCTAGCGTTTAGCTGCCAAGGCCATAATGACTTTCTGAGTAACTTAAATAGCAGTTCAGTAAAGGCCCTCAAGGCTTTGCCTGACTCGTGCTCTCGTGAAGGGCACAACAAAATGACAGAATGGGGGAAGCGCATGTTTTTGTTGACTGCAAGTGCCCCAAGAAGCCAGAAAACTACAAAACTGCCTTCAGCTCGCTGATGGTTTTACTGGTCGTCTCTAGAGAGCGCCGGCTCACATGATCACGAGCTGGGCTGTGCACTCGACCACATAGGCAAGGGTAGACAAAGTCTCTTGCAAACAAAAACATCAAGAATGACAGTTTCTTCAAATGAGAAAAAAAAATGGGTCAAATTTAATAGCGTATTTCAATCTACCATGTAAAAATGCCAAAAAGTACTTACAGCATGATAAAACATGCAACCACCAGTTCATCATATATCCTATAAACCCAGTGATTAAAGTAATTTATGGGTGCTTGGTCATCAGTAGATGTGGTGTAAGGGAAGACAGTGGGATATACTGTAATGAGTTATTCTTTGCCAGCTTACCACACTCAGAACACAACACTATAAAATCTGTCTGTACCTGCTGGGATCACGGGAGATGGTGTGGTCTCTTATATGCCATGGCGTCGCCTCCAGATTCACGTGCAGCATGTAGAGGCCCAGGAAGACGGTCAAAACCAGGAAAACCACCATCAGCCTCCTTGGAGGCAGAAAACCTGTCATCTTGTTCCCCTCTTCCCCAGGTCTCAGGCTGTCAAGAGCTGACCTCTTAACTCCTGGCCGACTGGCGAGGACAAGCCGGCTCTCCCAGGGGAGAAGCTGCAGGCTGGCTGGACAGGTGTGAGGCTTGCATTAGGAACGAGAGGAGGGAGGTAGGGATGGGGTGGCTCGACTCCTCTTCATTAATCCCAGCGCACCACTCCCAGCACCAGGTGTTCCTCTGCAGAGCGAAGGATAGGTGGTGAGGAAAGGGTGAAGTTGTGCATGGCTGCTTCTATACAGCACTACCCAGTAATCCAGCTTTAATTAGAGGGCTTGAAGAGAGGGAACAGAAGAACCCTGCTTGCCCAAACCTTTTTTTTTTGCTCTTTCTTCCAAGTCCCCCCCCCCCCTTTTTTTCTGGTGCATGTTCAGGTTCTGAAGTTTCATCTGTTAATTAAAAAAAGGAGGGAAGATCATTTCAGGAAAGAGAAAGGAGTGTGTGTGTGTGGGGGGGAAGAAACAGGGCTGGAGCATGGAAGAGGATGGAGTGAAAGGCATGGAAAGGAAAAAAGAAAAGAGTAAGTAATAAAAGTTGGAAGTGCTTGTGGGGTTGTTTTTTGGTAGTTGAATGAAAAGTGAACAATGCTGTGGAAGCGTGTGAGATGCTGCATTCCTGTACAAGCAGCGCCGTGAGCAGGACTGATTGTCCCAGAGTAACTCTGTCATCCGGAAATAGCATCATGCTTTCAGGAAACAGTTTGTGATTGTGTGGCTGCTCTACTTCCAAAACGCACCAGACAACAGACCTTGTTCACACTAGACTTTATTCCCATCTTTGCCTTTATGAGCAGTTTCTTCATCAACTAGTGAGCTTAGTTTAATGGGGATGTAAACTGTAAGAAGGTTAAAAGCCAATAACAGAAGCCAATATGAGAATGTCGTGTTTTTAAGAGAGAGAAACAATCTATGCTGCTGTTAAAATGTACCAACTACTGCTGTTTAAAACAAATCACACACATACACACACTTTGCTTTCTCATGTTCATTGTTAGACATACTGGATTTGGGCAGCATCTTATTTTCAGTGTCAGATGTAGAATGTCAAGAATGTGACGGAGACTGAGGTCCCCTGCACACGTGAAGGTTTTAGTCCAGATCGGACTAAAGACAGGCTATAGCGAGTTTCCTCTGCATTCTGAACTTCTCCAACATAGGCAGGGTACCATTAGTTTAACTATAAACTAAACACTCCTCCCACAAGAAGACTTTGAAATGCACGAGTGCTCTTCCTCTCCCTCATCAAGCTATGAATCAGGCAAAAAGGGTTTGCAGTTGTGTTAAACGTGAAAAAGTCACATTCATCAGCTCATGAGTAACAGATAAACCAGCTGCATGTTGCTCAAAGTACATTATCTCTAAACCTAGCAGCCTTCATTTCTTTGCTCAAATGCAAGCACTACTCCACCCTGAAGAACAACCAGAGAGAGGAGAGGAGAGAGAGAGAAAATTAGAAAACAAAGACATCATCTTACTTTGGAAGGAAACTCCTGTCAGACAGACTTGTGAAGAAAAGTTATTTAAGCGTGTGTTCAACACAGCAACCCAACTCACTGTAAGTGCCACACTCACTTGCTCACTCACAGAGCAACACACACACACACACAGCGCACAAGATGGGCGGCCTCTTTGTGAAATGAGCAACAGCTGCTGGCAATTGGTCAACGCCCCCATGTCCTGTCCTCTGGGGGGGAAGGGGGAGGACGGATAGTGTGTGTAAGTGTGAGTGAGTGAGTGAGTGAGAGAGAGAGAGAGAGAGAGAGAGAGAGAGAGAGAGAGAGAGAGAGAGAAGGGGAGGATCTCTCTCTCTC
>JAOXYF010000274.1:0-13222 GCA_028565775.1 Sternarchorhynchus goeldii | reverse complement strand
GTGTGTGTGGGTGTGTGTGGGTGTGTGTGTGTGTGTGGGTGTGGTGTGTGTGTGTGTGTGTGTGTGTGTGTGGGTGTGTGTGTGTGTGTGTGTGTGGGTGTGTGTGGTGTGTGGGTGTGTGTGTGTGTGTGTGTGGGTGTGTGGGTGTGGTGTGTGGGTGTGGGTATGGGTGTGGGTGTCAGTGGGTGTGGGTGTGGGTGTATCAGTGGGCCTGTGCCTTGGGCAGGGTGTTGCACCTTGACAGAGGTACGTAAAGTTCACTAAGAAACAGGACGATTTGGACAGAGGTCCTTCATCAGCTGTGCAAGCAAAATGTTTCTGAATTTGGAGGAGGAACCAGTTTATATTTGGAAAAGAGGATATTTAAAATAATAAAATTCACTACATGAGATTCTAAAATTCCCTATTAATTCCTAAGTGTAGATCAGTTTTTTCAGTTTAAGTTTCCTAATTTCAGTGCTGTCATAGCAAGGACTGGCAGTGCAAACAGAGGCGTCATTAATGCAATGTGCATTCTTAATAAAATGTCTTGCCATTGAAGTTTAACAAACTGATCAAGCAAGCCTTCTTTTCTGCAGTGTAAAGCTGATTATATTGCTTGCAAGTAGACAACACCTGCAGCAATGCCAGTTCTTTAGTTTTTATGGTAATAAATTAAATGTAGCACATCTAGAACGGCTGCAGGCTGCAGATATTATTATGAAATATTTTGTATTATTATCTGAATGGTCATTTATCTCACTCTAGGTGAGCATGTTGTGGATGTTTTTGTCTAAGATGAATGGAGGACCCTTAAAAGCAGTGCAGGCTCTGCGACATCCTGGATTCTGAAGTGTTTCAGTATAATGGTATCCAGTGTTTGTAGGGTACGGTTTTATTTGGTCAGCACCAAAGCAATTCTTGTTGTCTTAGCAGTAGATTGTTTATAGGTCAGTGCGTCCACTCTGAAATGGTAAAACACATACAAGGGGGTCAAAATTGTAGCGAAGTACACTATGGTTCCTGCATGTAAAGGATGTGACCGTGTCCAAGCTTTATAAACACGTTTTCTGCGTATCAAGTGCCAGAAAACGTGTCATTTAAAATTATGCCTTTTATCTAATTTTTTAAGAGAGGCTGCATGTATTAGTATATATACTTCCTGTTTAAATGTGTTCTTCCAGTGAAAGGCTTAGAATGATTTCATTAGACATGGTTCACAAAAACATTCGCATAATCACCAAAACAGCCTCATCAGTGTTAATAGCGTGAGCAGACAGTTACGTACTGATGAATTAACGAGAACTGTAAAATTATATGAGTGATTAATTTTTTAGATGAAAAATAAAACCTGTACGTGAGATATTTCATGGCTGAAAACCTCATTTTTTTCATAGGTTTGATTTTATTTTCATGGCTCTTCATTTACTTTATGCCACTATGTCTGTTCAGGGACACTTTAAAAATCTGAGGGGTTTTTTGAAGGAAAATGGGAGAAAGAACCATGAAGGATCCATAAAAAATGATTTCTTTGCTGCTATGTACTGAATCATGATTTGATAAAAATAATTTAATTTGGACCCAAGTATAGACATGTTAAAAAAGTTAATTCACGTTGCCAATAATCTTCAGTTTAAAATCGCATCTATAGATAAAAAAATAAAACAAAAATGAAATGTTTTCAATCAGAGCACACACACACACACACACACACGCACACACGTCTAATCTAATCTAATTGCACATTAAATTACAATTTACTGAAAATGATTGACTTTTACAGTTCATCTAAAAATACTCAGGGAAGTGGTCCTTTATCCTATCAGATTCACATCTATAGAGCCACGTTGTTTTCTCACCTACCATCTAGTGTCCCTTGGTGTCCTGAAATGAGGATAAAACAAACAAAGAAACAATGAAAACATTGTGCACCATTTTAATCCCCCCCCCCCCCCCCCCGCAGATATCAGGTATCACAGTACATTAGATAATTCAATACAAATATATAAAATACGTGAGTGAGACAATCGATCTACACGCATCAAAGTTAGAAGAGAACTCAAAATTGCATTTACCTTAGTGAAAAAAGTACCATTTCCAAATGAGATGTTTAATCCCATTGTGAGTCATGACTCCAGTTGCGGGAGAACACTTCCTCTTACCCTCTGTACAGTGAGTATCGTCATATGAGAAAAGAGATTAATCCTTAAAAATATAAATACCCCGCTTCATTCCTGAATGATAGTAAAATCAACAGAGATTTTTTTTTTTTTATGATTGGCCAGTGAGCCTCTCCTCTCTGTCCAAGGTCGCAAACTGGTCCTCGAAATCCCACCCCTGGAGTGCAGTGTGGGATTCCGGGCGGGTCTTTACGGTTACACTCGGAGGAGCCGTGGCTCATGATTGGGGGTGTCAGGCATTGCTATAACTCGGAGGGACAATCAAGGCGAGCCAAATTGAATCATGAAGCTGTGAAAGATCTGGTGGCTCCACGCAGAGCGACTGGGCGGCCCTTCTGTAAATCCAATACCGAGCTTTATCTGCTTTGCAATAAAAGTGGAATCGCATGCAAAGGACAAGACAAAGACATTACCGACGGGAAGAGTAAGGGTTATGTGGACCGTCGTCACGCTCAGAATAAGGTCACTAAGGATAGTAACTATTAAAAATTACAGCTCTAGAAAGTTTCTAATTATGTTGTTAATATCTAAACAGACTCTCGATAATGTCTCAGTATAGTTCAATGCCTAAGCTGGTGTCTAAGGGACCTCTAAGGGAAGCTCTAGGCATTCAAGGAGTTACATTCAGGACCACACAGCTGAAATGGAAAGCCTTAATCAGGACTGCAGAGACGCTTAGATCTTTCTAATCAATAAAAGTATAATTTATTCCACAGTAAAAACAGAGTTACGTTAGAAGGAATCACCAAACACATGAAAAAAAGTGACAGCTTACCCACATCAATATATCATAATGATCAAAGTGTATTTAAATATCACTGGATAGCCATGAAGTGTGACGAGACACAAGAAAAAAAACAACGAAAAAAACACTTGTATTGTAGATACAAGTCTTCAGCAGGTAATAATGTTGCTGTCCAAAACACCCAAGGAGACACACGGCTCGTCACTCCCAGTCAAAACAGGTGGTTTTCAAGAGATTCCCATTGGGCAACTGCACTGCTCCCAGAAGAAGGATGAACATCATCATGTTCAATCCAAGCAGATATAACCTTACCTGGAGATGGAACCTGCAAGTCAGCGGCACCTGCATCTCAGAAGGCAAACGCATCATGACTAGCAGGGATTGTAGCTATCAGAGGGAACCTCTCGACAGGTTGCATCACCAAGGCCCTGAAGCAACCAGAATTTCTGACAATGTCACACACAGGGCAATTAGTTTCAGGTGGGGAGATTTTTCATTGGTCTACAACAATGCTACCTTGAACAACTGTCAAGACTGCCGACACAGCACACATTTTCAATTTACTTCTCCAGGGAAGAACAGTTGTCAGACAGCCGTACTGTTACCTGCAACAGCTGACAAGAATTAGCAATACACCAAGTGTGGTGAATTTTGTTGCCCCTGGAATTTATTGCAATATAGCAGCACCAGTAATTTTTCCATCATACAGCAGAACAGTCTGAGCATGGCCATAGAAAAGCCATTTGATAGCACTCAGCAGTGGTCTGGAGCCCAAAATATAACCACGGAAGCATGAAAACAAAACATCTGTGTTGGGAAATGTCATTACGCCATTGGTCACCGCGTGCCCTGCTGTCACAGAGGTGACAGGAGTCACTGCATGTTCGGTGGTCGCTACTGCAAAGAACAATAGCTTCACAAAAATAACCCAGAGGAAAAAAAATTTTTATTTACAGTGCAGTCACTTCACTTTCAATGTACAGTATATCACATCAAATTCGTTGAAAACCAGATATAGATATAAGATTTTTTCAGTAGGTGGAGTCAAAGATAAGCATATGAAAATGGTGCACAGGTGGGACTGCAAGCTCAGTCTTTCTGGAGTCTTCTTTAAACGTCAGTATTGTTTGTATGCAATTGTTAATTAGCTGAACAGAGGACTGAGGGATAGTTAGGAGGATTCTAAGGGCCTATGACTGACCCAAGCTTTTTATTACAACATTTTTTCACTGGGTCCCAGTGTGATACCTTATGGGCCCTTAAAACCCCTGGTGGCCATAAAACCTCTGTGACTCTGAGTCACAGTCTGAGTCATCTGAGTCACCCACAGTCATCCTGAGTCATCCACATGGAAGTGACTTGGCCACAGATTCTTCATTTTGTGGCTGTGACCTAAGAGCTCTCTTTAATCTTAAGAATTAAAGCTTTTAAAAATGTTGTTTTGTATTTACATTAAGATCTCTTTACTGATGTGCCAACAGAGATGACACTACCCCAAACTGAAATGACACTACCTGGAACACACCAGACAGAGACAACACTGCCCCAAACTCAGACAACACCGTCCCAAACTGAGACAGCACCGCCCCAAACTCAGACAACACCGCCCCAAACTCAGACAACACCGCCCCAAACTCAGACAACACTGCCCCAAACTGAGACAGCACCGCCCCAAACTGAGACAGCACCGCCCCAAACTGAGACAGCACCGCCCCAAACTGAGACAACAACGCCCCAAACTGAGACAACAACGCCCCAAGCTGAGACAAAAAAGACTGACAGACCCATAAACACTTAGACCCACAAAAAGATTTTACTTCTGCTACCTACTCACAGAACTTCATTATCATGCCACTACTTTGTATGTGGTTGAAAGAGACATACGTTTGAGTGGCTTTATAAATTACCAGAAGTGATTTCTATACCCTTTGCATATCCTCCAATGCTATAAGATGAAGATAATGTAAAGGATTTCCATGGCAAAAGGACTAGGCTGAGAGCTGAGAAAACATTAATTTCCTGCACTATTCTTTGACAGTGTTTTCAGTGCTGGCTATTTCCAGCTTGATGCACATTGGCAGAGCCAGCGTTATGTAGTAGAGGCTCCTACTCCCAGCGAAGTCAACCACTGCCAAGCGACTGTTAATATCCAGTCAGTAAATCTTTTCTGTTATCACCCAGGATTGACTACAAACATATACAGATTAAAGAATCGTCGCCGATTCCTATATTCTTAGGGACGAGCGCTACAGTATCATAGTTAAACATTTAAATATCAATGGGATATATTTGTGTACTGTCTCATTGGTAAAACAACACACTGGAAATGCTACGAAAAGCCTTGCATGTCAACCTACTGCGTAAATAATCACTGTGTATATCTGTGCATTTACATTCGCTACATTGTGTTTAAATAAAAACCGAATTAGTCACTCAAGCCTCTGAGCAGCAGGAATAAATTGCCACTAATTCAAATTTCAGCACAGGCAAAGGATTTGTGTTTCATTCTATTTAATGCCTGTATTATTCAGCCATGTAATAGAACAGGCTGTTAACACAGTCATGCATTGTAATGGAGACTTATGGGACAGCCGTGTCTGTTCCCTGGTCAACGTTTGCACTGCAGCTGATCATGCTTATGAAATTGTCATGGTAACGTCCGTCAAGAGATGATGATGTGTAGTGAGCTTCAATGCTGCTGATGGAAATACGATGCTGACCGAATAGAAGAGAATCCCATATTAAGGGGATATTGTACAGATACTGACCCTCTTTGAACTCTGTAGTTTTATGTACAACATCAAATGGACAACAAATAACAAATTACACAAATCTCATTATTTATTTAACAAAATTTGACCAAAAGGTTTATTGATCATCAGCAAGTTTTGGCAATTCAGGTGTGTGTTTACACAGTTCCAAGGAGGACACACATCAGCAGTGATCTTAGAGAAGCAATTGTTGCTGCTCATCAATCTGGAAAGGGCTGTAAAGCAAATTTCCATACAATCAGAAGTCCATCATTCTACAGTAAGAAAAATTACTCACAAGGGAAAAACATCCAAGACTGTTTCCTATCCTTTCAAGAGTGGTCATCCCAGCAAATTCACCCCAAGGTGAATGCTCAGAAAAACTGCAAAAAGCCCAATAGACTCATCTCAGACTACAGGCCTGGTTTAGCATGTTAAAGTCCATAAAGTTCACAACAGAAGAATTATAAAAAGTCTGAACAAATATAGCTTATTTGGAATGGTTGGAATGGTTGGAATGGTTGGAATGGTTGCCAAGAGACAGTTTCTTCTTTGTAAAAAGAACATGGTGGCACAGCTTAAGTTTGAAAAGTTGCATTTGAACAAACCGCAAGAATTCTGGTTCAATGTCCATTGGACAGATGATACCAAAGTGGAGATGTTTGACCATAATTCACAGCGCCACATTTGCCGAAATCCAAACACTGTGTATCAGCACAGACACCACATCCCAGCTGTCCGGCACCGTGATGACTTGGGCTTGTTTTTCAGCAACAGGACCTGGGCACCTTGCAGTCAACTTTGAACACCTCTGTATACCAAAGTATTCTAGAGTAAAATGTAAAGCCATTTATCAGACAGCTAAAACTTAGCCAAAATTGCATTATACAACAGGACAATGATCCCAAGCACACCAGAATAGTCGAAGTCAAAGTCCAGGCCTCAACCCAACTGAAGTGCTGTGGGAGGATCTTAAGGGAGCTGTTGCATAAATACCCACAAACCTCAATGAACTGAAGCACTGTTGTAAAGAAAGGTGGGTTAAAATTCCTGCAGAACAATGTGAGAGACTGATAAAGTAATACAGAAAGTAGTTACTTCAAGTTATTGCAACTAAAGATGGTTTTAGCAGTTATTAATTCGTGGGGTGCACTTTTTTTTTGTTAAATAATTCGTTGTTCATCCGAGGTTTTATTTACCTCCTTTTAAGACCTGCTAAGTACGAGATGATTACGTGTCTTGATGTGTAAATTCAAAGAGGGTTTTTCACATGCTTGTAAGTGGCTTAGCAAAACAAAAGCTGCTCATGTTGGCATATAGCAGAGTTGCCAAACTCTGGGCCTGAAACATCACACAGTTTGGTGATTTTCCTGCATTATCACACCTGATTCAGATGATTTGAGCTGGGAAAAGACCAAACTGTGCTGGCAGCGCAGGACTGTAGTTTGAACACCCCAGGCATAAACGTAAGGAACCTGGTGAAATTTAGTTCAAACAAATGATGGATTACAAACCATGACACATGAACATATCATGTGTAGACCTGAGAGAATCAGGAAACACACAGATCTACACATATGTTGATCTAAGTGTTATTGGTTTGTAATTTGCAACTTAGTCCACAACTACACTCAAAATACAGCCCGATAAGAAACAGGATATATGTATAACTTTCTGTGACTTACACTTGTCTTAGTTCTGGTGTAGTTAATGATTATTTATTCATTCTTCTTGATTCAGCACCAGGGTTAGTCTAATGATCTACTGCCACCTAGTGGAACGAAACCTACAGGAGAGAAGCAGCACATATGGGGAACAGCATTGAATCCTGTACGATCTCTATTTCGCTTTGCTGTTGTCCTGTGCCATGGAGGCACTCAAAGTTAGCAAAGCTTCACAGTGCCTAAACAACATTATACAATATAAACCACCAACAATGCTGTTTTAATTACATTCCTCTGATATGCAGAAGTGACCAAAGAAATGATCGATTCCCGTTTGGCGTTAACTTCTATGATGCCTCAACGTTGAATAAGCATTCCGTAAACACTGTTTGTCTCTTAATGCATTTTAATGGTGTCTCTTACTCAGCAGTGTAATGATGAATTAAGCACTTGGCTTGAATCCCAGACAGCTGTTGATTCTGAAGCTGTGCGAGGATGGAAAGATGCTCTCAGAGCAGAAGAGGGAGCTTGTGATGTGTGAATTCGGTGTGAAGTGCTGATTACTTTTGTTTTACACCAGAGCACAGACTCTTCTGCCTGGCAGACATGAAAGACTAGTCGTATGAAAGGCAAGCAGGAGAACTTCTGCTGAACTTTCGTCGTGAGTGAGTGTGTGTGTGTGTGTATGTGTGTGTGTGTGTTACACTGGAGTCTGCTAAGATCTGCAGCTAAGAAACTTCACAAGATATTCGGATGAGCGTTTCAGTCTGGGAGCACGTGGTTCCGATTCAGCATAAACAGCCCCGGGAGGTTCGGAGTTCGGCGCAGGTTATGGGGACTTTGTGTGGCTGTCCTGCTGTTTGAAAAGACCACTGACCTTCTTCACGCCAAATTAGCTGCCAGCCGCATTCTGTCAATGTTAATGTTTAGAAACGCAGAGTGCACACGGCCACATGTTGGATGCCTTCAACCACCCCACCCCCCACTCCCTGCTGCCCTTTGAAGGCAGAACATAGGTGGGACCAGGGGGGTGGAGAAGTCTCGGTCCTGTGTCCTGCTCAGTTTCAGCCTTTACCCTGCTTCACCTCACCCCGGCTCATTAGTTACAGAGGCCCTTCATGACCTGGAGAAGGTGTGGTGGGGCACAGAAAGGCTAAACTGGCATTGAGCACTGGAGTCTCAGGGAAGGACTCAGTGTTCCCACTTTAGGCCTACGGGGTTGGAATGACGCTGAAGCTCTTTGGCAAATGCTGGTGTGTGTGTGTGTGTGTGTGTGTGTACATGTTCCATTATTCAAAGCACTACACTTCAAGCTCACAGTCAGTCCAGAAAGCATAAATACATCAATGCATACAGAAGGTTCATCCTTTAGACTGACTAGTCTGAACCCATTCACATTCGGAGCGTGGTGGCAAACAGCTGATTAACGTTTGCTAATCACATTAGCACTTCCCCCGACACTGAATTATATCAATTTCCTGCAGGTTTTTTTTTGTTGTTGTTGTTAAGAATGATGTTTTTGTTCAGGCTAAGATGATCTTGCTTCAGGCGTACATGTTTGCGCGTGTGTTTTAAGTCTGGGATCTTCAGCCAACTAGGACACAGCCTGTGCAAGACAAGTGATGTGCTAAATCATAAGGATAATTCCCTTTGGGTTTTTACGTAATGATGTAAAAAAAAAATGATGTTTTTGTCCTGATGTCACTCTTTCAGAAGCTGCAGCATCCAGAGAGACAGGCTGTGAGTTGGTGATAGGGCCATTTTATTTTATTCTGACAGTAATGCACATGCTGCCTGAAACACACTTTGCATGTGAACAACTGCTTGCTATCAGCAGTCATTTCACAGTAAAATGTCATAGGAAGACAAACTCGAATAAAATCTATGGAGAGTGAGAAGCATGTGGAGGAAAATAGATTTTTTAGTGATTGTGTTGGATGATTAGCCACTGCTAGAACTAGATTGTAGTGAGGCAGGAAGCGAGAAGTTTCTAGTCTCGTTCCCAGTCTAGGCCCAGTCTATCTACTGGCTCACCCTGGAGATAAGCCTCACCCTGGAGATAGCCTCACCCTGGAGATAGCCTCACTCTGAGGCTTTGCCCCCTCAGAAGTGCGTTGAAGAAATTTCTCTTTCTATGTTCTTCTTCCAGGCTTTGACAAACTAGGTAATAGAAGTAGGTAACATCCATCAGTGTCTGACAGAAAGGATGTGTTTGCGTCTAACATCTGGTTTCCTATGCTGATTGCAGTCTGTCTGTCTGTCAGTCCGTCTGTCTCTCTGCACTTTCATTTTTTACATTGTTTTTCTATATGCGAGTTAATGTTGTTTCAATGTATCTACAACATGTGGGCGGTAGTGGGAAAGCTTTTCGATATGCTGTGCTGGCATAATGACAATAAAAGTTTAATCAAATTGAACGACAAAGAGAGATTCAGTGCAAATGATGATTAGGATTTTAAACACAGTATCAGCAACTTGTGTTTGTAAAAGTCAAGTCGTCTGCTTGAGTAATAGGACCAGCAGTTTGGGTTTATCTATGGAAGGGAACATTTTTAATCAGCGATACTAGTGACACTGTGCAGTCTTGACAGATTTTAATGCTTTGTGCTGTATGTGAAATATACCTTCCTTTCCCATCGTTTATAAGGGTGTCACTACCCAGGCTGCTTGCTATATCAACAAGGCCTGGATCTGTCAATCACAGAACAGCATTTCTTAGAACCCTGAAGTGCAGGGGCAGAGTCCCGGGTGGGGGAGTGGGGGGTCTTCTAACCCAATAAATATTTCAGAAGCGAGTATCCAACACAGCCACAACATGCAAGCATTTTTTAACCATGAGCTCCTACTTAGAAATACCAGCACTGGGTTTTCTGGACTCTGTCACTATTGGCTCAGCTCCCTTGAGACACAAAGAGTATACATTACTTCCCTTGACCTGGATGACCTCCAGATCTTTGCCAAATCCCCCCCTCCGCCAACCCCACAGGGTCTACCCTGAGGTCTTAGAGCCTCCGGTGGTTGTGACCGGGGGCCCGGGTCTGTCAGACGCCTGGGCCCACTGAAACAAGCGGCTCCTTTATCGAGGTGTTTAGACTTTCACACGGCTCGGAGCCCCTTCCCCCGTGCAGGCCTCACTCCAGCCACACAATGCCACCCCTGTTTGCCCCCATCATCAGTATCATAAAGCATAAAAAAACCTGTGTTGTTCTTTCCTGGTAATAGGCCCATCTAGATTAGACCCCTTCATGGTATCACACCCGTTTCAGAACTTGAGTTACAATGCTCATAGTCTAGCTGGGTTGCCAAATCTAACCTCTTGCATGGGCACAAGTACGGTTAATTTATTTTATAAATCCGAACTATAGCTGCTGCTCTCTTTTATGGCGGGGGGGCCTGTTTTTGTGGGCGCACACACGTCTGCCTCAGTGCGTGAATATGCTTGAGCATCTGAGTAACCTGATAACAGTTTTCAAATCTATTCCAGTGACACATTTCTGAGGAAAGTTGAAGAACCTGGAGTTCAAATGGAATGTCTTTCATCAAAAAAAAGATGAAATAATCGCAGAATCTTTGAAGAACAGTTCAAACACTCCTACGAGGATCAGTACACACACACTAAAAATACTTACTTCACTTTTTTAATTCTAAAAATAAAGACCCCCCTCTGTTCCCCACCCCTTTAATATAAACCCCTTGCACCTGTGGCCCTTCTCCATTTCCTTAGGTCATTTCTCATGCGTTTGTCTCATGTGTAGTGGATATCAGGTTGTGGCCCATTCACCACGCAGCGATACCTCAGGTGTGGTAATGACCGTTGACTGGTTGAGTGGAACATCACAACTGTTTATGGAATGTAAAATTGCTTTTCTAGAATATTTAAATGTGTCAGTACTTGGCTGAGAGTGACATCCAGATCACGGCGGTCATTTGATCAGAACTACTGATAAAGACAGAATGAGGAAAGCTGACAGCATAACTGATGTGCTGGAACTTACGAATTCTCTATGCCTTTAGTCCTCTGTATCTAACTGAACACATTCTCTTTATAGCAAATAAGTGATTTTAAGAAAATGAATGGTGACTTTATCTGAAAAAAAATATAATTTAATTTGAAAATTACAGTGTAAAATGCACTGCATGTCCTTCACTTTTAAATAGAAAATGTTACAAACAAATTTTTTTTATTACAAACTGATTAACTGTAAATAGCTACAAAATCAAATGGCTACGGAATCTTTTTTAATTCAATAATTTATTTATTTAGTTCAAATTATTTGATCGGTTGATTTCAAAGGAAAAAATACACTGTGTGGCCACAAGGGGTCAGTCTAAATCAGCACTGGTTCAGACTCCGTTCTTGGCAGTGACGCATTGCCTCAGCCTCTCGTCCACGCCGTTCTTAAACACCCACTCAAACCTTCAGTTCAGAAAGAGGCTTTAATCCAGTTGGGCCTGTACGTGCTCTTAACGCAGAAACACGCATATCACGTGCATCCTTCATCAGCAGGTATTTACCGTCCGAGCCTTTATATTCAGCTGAACTATAAGTACGTTAAAAACACTACAAACTCATCTCTGTGAATGCACATGCACCGCTGTGCAGAGCTTATCACAAAGACCTTAAACAAATGCGATTCTTTTAAAGATTGTATAACTTCCTGTCAGAAAAATATGAATAACTGGCATGCATTATGCAACAGGACAGCAACAAGGACTCTCCAAAACATGGCACTTTTCTAAAGCATAAAAAAACTGAACAGTAGAACAGCGCTTGAATTTCCTGACAAATACAGCCTATTCATGGCTTTAAACAAGTTTATCCACACCAGGTAATGATCAAATAACACAAAGACTGAATGAAGAGAACGTGAGCTGTTTGGAGTCTTAACACAGTGTGAAAACATTTTCCTGAGGCAGGTAAAATCTATTACCTAACAACCCTGTCTGGGAAAATTAGTATCACCTCTTAATTGCTCCTCGTTAGTCTCCCAGATGTGCTTCTGACGAGTGTTTACTGTGCATTCAGGAGACCAAACGGCGCATTTTCTTGACCCAGTTTTGTGCCCTCAAAAAGCCTCACCATCCACGAAGGCTAACAGCACTGGAGCAAATGCTACACGATGACTAGCCAAAGCCACTAGAAACACCTACTAAATGCATCACATGTGCACAGTTACAGACTGTAGCTTATCTGAGGTTATAGGTTTGTCAGCCGTCTTCTAAGTAGCATGCCAAAGCCTGCCACTCACTGGACAGCCTCTCTAAGGTACGCCACTCTTAACACTGGACGGTACGAGGGTTGGAGGCAGTGGAGGTTTTCACGAGGCACAGCAGGGTTGTTAGGAACTGATCATACATGTGAGGGGCCTTCCACCAGGGGCCTTCCACCAGGGGCCTTCCATGGCTTAAGTGATGTCTAACACAGTCTGTGTACGTTTAATTAGGGACCATGGACTTTAACTGTGTCCCTACAAAGTGTAAGTTAAAGGCTTCTCCTTCAAGAGAACAATACTTTGCCCAGGAACTACTAAGATGACAAGTAAAATGCAGTTGTAGGAAGCAGGATATACTTAATATTGACTCTTCCGGGTTTTAAGTTGTCGTCAGGAATGATGATGTTTTTGTGTGAACTTTGCTTTTAAATACTGAGATGGAGTATTGGGTTCACCGTGACACTACATTTGTTAACACATTTTAACAGACTTTGATACATCATAAATAACATTACATAGGACATACATGGGTTTTTCCCGAACAGACTCAATAATAAGCCCCCACTTTCCACTCTGTCCACACCTGGAAAGGCCATAAGAGAAATATGAAGTGTTCTGTGGCCATGGATTTGTTATCTGGTATGAACTACAGTAAAAGTTCTAATAGTTCAACCAGTGGCATGGGGGGGGG
>JAOXYF010000272.1:10000-13249 GCA_028565775.1 Sternarchorhynchus goeldii | reverse complement strand
GTGTGTGTGTGTGTGTGTGTGTGTGTGTGTGTGTGTGTGTGTGTGTGTGTGTGTGTGTGTGTGTGTGTGTGGGCGGGGAGAGTCTGAGAAAGTGAGGTCGGTGGTGGCTCACCGGTGCTTGACTAGTAATCAGAAGGTTGCTGGTTCAAATCCCACCTCTGCCCTCAACAAAGCCCTTAACCCTCAACTGCTCAAGATGTATTCAGTTACTTTCAGCCGCAGCATCAGCCAAATGCTATAAATGTAAATGTATTAATAAAACAGTGGCTCAGACCTTCAACAGGTACTCAGGTCCTGAGCACAGTGTTCAATTTCAAAACCACAGCACACTGTTCAGCCTACAGCAATATGTTCAACCCATGGCATTAGGCTCTAACACACATTATGGGCCCAGTAGCACAGCACAGGTTACAACCCTCAGCACAGGGTTTACAGCCAAAGCACAGGAATCACACTACCCCTCTGGAACCAGGTTAACTACCAATTCATCAAAATTCACATGAAAGCCATAACTAATATAATGATATTTTATTGTTTGTTTGTATTTTTTTGGTCTTTTACTGTTTGGTTGATTACACTAGAATAGAATATGTTTAACTAAATCCTAGTGTGTGTTTCACTAAATGTCATCTGTGTAACAATTATATGAAATGACACATTTGGCTCATGTCACCCAACATTAAAACAAACACCTTTTAGGTATTTGAGGTATTTACTGTGTTTCTATTAGTTAAAGCAAACTATGGGTTCAGGCTTTACCTCTGCAGGACGTGAGTTATGTCACAGTAAGAGGGAGGGAGGGAGGCACTGGTGCTCAAACTGTTCTCCATCACTGGATAATCAGAGGAGAGAGCACTAGCTAGAAAGCACAGAGAACACAGACATGCTGGAAGTAGACCATCAGAGCACAGAGATGCAGGGTGCAGTGCTGGAGAAGAGAGGACCTGTGGAGGAGAGAGGAGAGAGGATCTTGGAGGGGAGAGGACCTGTGGAGGGGAGAGAATCTTTGACGGGGAGAGAATCTGTGGAGGGGAGAGGACCTGTGGAGGAGAGAGGACCTGTGGAGGAGAGAGGATCTGTGGAGGAGAGAGGACCTGTGGAGGAGAGGACCTGTGGGTGGAGGAGAGAGGACCTGTAGAGCAGAGGACCTGTGGAGGAGAGAGGATCTGTGGAGGAGAGAGGATCTGTGAAGGGGTGACCTGTGGAGGACAGAGGACCTGTGGAGCACAGGACCTGTGGGTGGAGGAGAGAGGACCTGTAGAGCAGAGGACCTGTGGGTGGAGGAGAGAGGACCTGTAGAGCAGAGGACCTGTGGGTGGAGGAGAGAGGATCTATGGAGGAGAGAGGATCTATGGAGGAGAGAGGATCTGTGAAGAGGTGACCTGTGGAGGAGAGAGGATCTGTAGAGGAGAGAGGATCTGTGGAGGAGAGAGGTTCTGTGAAGGGGTGACCTGTGGAGGAGAGCGGATCTGTGGAGGAGAGAGGACCTGTGGAGCAGAGGACCTGTGGAGGAGAGAGGACCTGTGGAGGAGAGAGGACCTGTGGAGGAGAGAGGATCTGTGAAGGGGTGAACTTTGGAGGAGAGAGGATCTGTGGAGGAGAGAGGACCTGTGAACCTGTGAAGGAGAGCAATTGGTCTTTGTTTACACTCACTGGCCATTCACTGGTACACCTGTCCAACTGCTCATTAACGCAAATGTCGAATCAGCCAATCACATGGCAGCAACTCAATGCATTTAGGCATGTAGACATGGCCAAGACGAACTGCCGCAGTTCAAACCGAGCATCAGAATGGGGAAGAAAGTTGATTTAAGTGACTTTGATCGTGGCATGGTTGTTGGTGCCAGATGGGCTGGTCTGAGTATTTCAGAAACCGCTGATCTATTGGGATTTTCATGCACAACCATCTCTAGAGTTTACAGAGAATGGTCCGAAAAAGAGAAAATATCCAGTGAGCGGCAGTTCTGTGGGCACAAATGCCTTGTTGATGCCAGAGGTCAGAGGAGAATGGCCAGACTGGTTCGAGCTGATAGAACGGCAACGGTAACTCAAATAACCGGTCGTTACAACCGAGGCATGCAGAAGAGCACCTTGTTGAATCTATGCCACAAAGAATAAAGGCAATTCTGAAGGCAAAAGGGGGTCCAACCCTGTACTAGCAAGGTGTACTTAATAAAGTGGCCGGTGAGTGTATGTTTCTCTCATGTTTATACATGTTTCTGTTTGTTTGATATCTGCCATGCCTTTCTCAACTGGAATGAGCTGTACATTAGCTCTACCACCTGGGGGTTATTATGTTTTCCATAATTTAAGCCTCGTTGCTTCATTGGGGCCATTGTCAGTCATTAATGTTATCTTGGCTTATTTCCAACATAAACAGGGCATGTTTATGTTCAGTTTTGTTATCATTACCTTCATTAAACCGTTCAGTTGGAGGCCTGGATTTGCTTTGCTTCCTTGTCATTCTCCACCCTTGACATGTACCACCAGTCCATTATGGTGCTCAGAATAGAATGCTGTAGGTGAAGTTAGGTAGGAAGTCAAACTGGTTAATTGTGCTAATATAGAACGTCCTGAGTCCTGCCCAGTGAAGGCTTGCGTGGTCTATGTTTTTATCTCCAGTTTTAATCACAGAAAATAACCATCCTAGTGCTCTACATGTTAGCATAACAGCGTATGTAAAATAACACTTATAAAAGAGGAAGGGTTTAGTGTGGTTTAATATTTCACAGATAAGATCTGTGGTAATGGCCTTTCTGGGTTGTAGTTAATTACATTTACCCTGTATCGTTTCGCTAACTGGAAAATCCAAATGATTTTGATAATCCTTAATGATAAATAGAAGATCCCGCTGTTATCCTAGTGTGTTTTTTTAATGGCTCTAATCATCTAAGAATGGTTCTAATGTATTGCATATTTTTTCTACATTTCTTTGATAGTTTATATCTCATTGTCTTTCCTTCTGTTTCTCTCTCTGTCTTGGCCTCTCTCTCTTTCTCTCTCTTTCTCTCCTTTTGCTTCTTTCACTCTTTCTCTTCCCTCTCCTGCTCTTTCACATCCTTCCTTTCTCTCTCTCTCTCTCTCTCTCTCTCTCTCTCTCTTGCCCTCCCTCCCTCCCTTTCTCTCCCCCCTCTCTCTTTCTCTCTCATTCTCTGTCTCTTTCTCTTCCCCTCCTTCTCTCACCCACTCTCTCAGCCACTCTGTCTTTCCTCTGATATTCCCTCTGTTGGGCACAGTCATGCTCTGATA
>JAOXYF010000272.1:0-5000 GCA_028565775.1 Sternarchorhynchus goeldii | reverse complement strand
CCCAACAAGTGACAGGTCTGGGGCACTTCTGGAACAAATCAAATTCCAACAGTAGCCAGTGACCCTGTGGAAATTGCATCTAACTTATAGCTGATATTCAAACCTTATTTACTGAAGAAAATGCAAAGTAGTTAGAAATAAAATAATTACTGTGCTACCGGCAATTATTATAATTATTATTATAAATATTAATTATCATTATTTACATGATCATTACAAATGACACTGTTAAAAGTAATTAAAATATAATGAATAATTATTAATTGCAATACTTATAATTGTTAATTACTATTGCTGTTATTGGTGAATGTTAAATGATTTCATTATAAATATCAGTTACTAACAGTCGATGCAATCGACTGCATTTGGTAACAAAACACTTAGAGGCTCCTGATGCTGCTCTCTGCTAATACATATAGTTCAGCATTTAATACTGTGCACCTACAAATGGTCTTAAAAACTCTTGAAGGTAAGAGCACATGAAGGTAAAGCCGATTAATATTAGATGGTATAATTTCTTCCACAGCTCAGCAGGTAAGAGAAACCATTTTCTTTAGTATTAAATAATCCTGGGCATAAAGGATGAAGAAAATTTCCCAGCAGTGATGATTGCTAATCTGAGATGAACATATAGACAAAAGACTGACATGGTACACATTGATATTGCTTATTCAGCACAGGTGATGTTCTCCTTGGCTCTGAATGTTCAGAGTGAGTCAAAAGGATCAAGTCAGAGTTATTTATGTAGCACTTTTCACAACCATCATCACAAAGCACCTTTACAGATGTCCGAGTCCAAGTCCCCAGGCAGCACAGAGGACACAGGGTCAAGGGGAACCTCTTTACGGCGATTCTCAGTGTTTATTCTTTTGCTGCTGAGGGCATTATTCATTACAGTTATTCCATCCTGGTTTGGTAACCAGTAAAAGCTTAAGGGACAGATTTCTTGACTTAGAAAAATAGCAATGAAAATGATAGTTGGTAGACAGGGCTCATTGCAGGGAGGTTTTGAGGACATTCTTATTAAACAGTCAGAGAAAATAGTTTCACACCCCCCTCATGCACTGTGTGGGGAATACCGGCTTCGCCTGGCAGGTATAGAACAGTGTGCAACAGTGATCAAAACAAACAAAAAAAAACCCTCTACTCCACTCTCAGTTAAAGGCTTAAATAAGAAACAGATGTGAGACGGACAAAGTAGCGTAAAGGTATTTATTGAGGAATGTAGGAATGAACTGGAATGGTTACTGAATTGAATTTCATTGTGCATTTGTTTGTTGTTGTGCATTTGTATGATTGTGTATTTATGCCAGCAGTGGGTCCAAAAGAAATGTTGCTATGGGACAATAAAGTCTGTGTAATCTAACCACCACCACCTCCACCACCAGCACCACAACTAACACCACTACCACCACCTCCACCCCCTGCACCACCACCACCACCACTAACAACACCACCACCTCCACCACCACTACCGCCACCACAACTAACACCACCACCACCACCTCCACCCCCTGCACCACCACCACCACCTGCACCACTACCACTAACAGCAACACCCCCAACACCAACACCACAACTAACACCACCTACACCCCTTGCACCACCACCACCACTAACAACAACACCACCACCACCAGCACCACTACCACAACTAACACCACCACCACCTCCACCATCAGCACCACCGCTAACAGCAACACCACCAACAACAACAATTATAATAATACAAATAAGATGAAGAAGATATTATTCTTATAATAATAGTTGTTGTTGTTATGATAATGATGATGATGATGGTGGTAGTGGTGGTGATTATATTTGTATGTAAATTCTCATTCTCTCAATGTATTCTTATTCATTCACTTGATCTTGCTCAGAACACTGGTACACACAAACACACGTGAACACACACACACACACACACACACACACACACACACAGTGCTAATTATCACAAACAGTAATTACAGGGTTAGTTTAGTGCAGTGAGACAGCCAACAGAGAGAGAGAGAGAGAGAGAGAGAGAGAGAGAGAGAGATATGACCCTTAGCCTTTAAATTTCTCTTTGTTCAACCTACTTATTTTATCTTTTACTCATCTCTGCAAATAAATAGTTTTTGGATTTCATATTTGTGTGTGAGTGTGTGTGTGTGTGTGTGTGTGTAACAGAGATGGAGAGAGAGGGAGGGATAATTTTCAGTTCTAGCCTTCTATTTTCCAGGCAGCATAATTATAGTGTCTCTGCCAATATCTGTTTTGGAACCGAGTCCATTATGTCATCTCAAAGTATTAATTCTTAATGAGGTCGTTTGACTGCTTAATTAACTCCTGCCACTGATTTTGCTGTCATTATTTTGTGGTCCCTTTAGTTTTGTGCCCCACCGTTGTTTCCCAGCATCATCTCTGCTCTAATACCCAGCATCATCTCTGCTGTGTTATCCAGCAGCATCTCTGCTGTGTTATCCAGCAGCATCTCTGCTCTGTTACCCAGCATCATCTCTGCTCTGTTATCCAATAGTATCACTGCCCTTTTATCCAGTAGTATCTCTGCTCTGTTATCCAGGTGTATCTCTACTCTGTTATCCAGGAGTATCCCTGGGCAGTTGCTCGCTTGCATCAGTAGTAATGGTTGGACTAGACTTATTTTGATAATCTTTCTTTTCTATAATTCGCTTTTGTGACTCCCTGTGATTTTGAATTTTCTGTGTGATACTAACATGCCAGAGTACTGGGTAGCACATCCCAGCAATAACAACTTTAGCATGTATCTCCACAGAAGAAGCCAAGGCTCACCTAACCATCTAGAGACATGTCTCTTCAGCTATAACCACCTGGAGACATTTTTCTTCAGCTGTAACCACCTGGATATGTTTCTCTTTACCTGTAATCACCTAGAGATGTCTTCCTTCACCTGTAACCACCTGGAGAAGTTTCTCTCTACCTGTAATCACCTGGAGACATCTTTCTTCACCTGTAATCACCTGGAGATGTTTGTCTTTACCTTTAATTGCCTGGAGATGTCTTTCTTCAGCTGTAAGCACCTGGAACAGTGCCTGTCCACTTGGTGGCTGACCCAACTCTCCATGGCCGCACACTGCTTGTGAAAGCAGGCCCTAATCACAGGTGTAACAATAGCACGAATGGCACCACCAGGATCAAGAACAGGTTTTTGCGATTCTTGAATCTGTTAAGTTCATCATCTTACCAATGCTTAGCAATCTTGTCCATACACTATAAATGCACAGATCAGTAAATGTAATAACAAATGTTGCTTGTTCCAGATCCTATACATACACCTTATATATGCCAAAGGAGTGTGACAAAGGAGGGCGAGACACCGTGGACCGGCCCTGCAGCGGGGGGAGGCTGCTCCTGGGGACGTGCCGGTGGCCGTGGTGCCTGTCCTCCGGTCCTGAGCCAGCGGTAGGGGCTGGAGGCCGGTCCGCGGGCATTGGGCGCTCCGGGACAAAGCACCCCTTGTGGCGGGGCTATGGCCGCCCAGGCCACCTCTCCTGACTAGTTTCTGTGTGGGCGTGTCTGTGTGGAGGTGCTCCTGTGTCATCTGAATGAGGGTGTGCCTGTGTGTACGTCGGTGTGATGTGGGCGGAGTGCACGTTGTCGGTCTCGTGAATGTTTGTCAGTGTTACTCGTTTCACCTGTGTCTCGTTAGGGTGAGTGTGTATATCACGGAGTGTTTATCGGTCTTTGTCCACATGCTTTTGAAGTCTTGTTGATGTTTGGTAAGGATCTATTATTATTGTTTGTGCCTTAAAACGAAACCAAAAATAAACGTTTTTTATTTAAACACACGTGGAGTCCTGTTTTACTTTTTCAGATCCGCGGGACTTGCTAACGTGATGCCGTATGCCTGAATGTCCCGATGTTGATCTGAAGTGTGTTGTAGGCATTTTGCTGGAGCTACTACTGTTGCACTTTTTTATGTGTGATGGATCTTTGCTGTGTGCCATCCTGTTTCATGTTGCTGACAAGAGATTAAATGAGATTACCAACACAGAAAAGGCCAATAATGAATCATAATCTTAACTGTGTCTGCATGGGAAGTCTTTACATTGATTTGTTGTCACTGTAGGCCTCCATCAAACAGAAGAGCTACAACCTGTAGCTTAACACAAGGCCCTAATGTATGTTTAGGGTTCCGTGTAAATGCCACCTTTATTCATGTAGCAGAGTAGCACCACAGGTGTTGGTCAGGCAGGTGGAGCTGCAGCCACTGAGCGGTTCTGCACGGATTGGGTGGAGGTGTGGAGATCGAACATGAACGTGTGGATTAATAAATGTGGTTGTTAACATATGCACATTTACACTGTAAGATGCTAAAATATAAACATTATTTAATATTATATTATTATTGTGCTAGATTTTGCTAATACCCTAAAATAGGATACTGCACTTTTCCTGCAGATTCCAGTAGACTGTGTTCTGATCTTTATGTACTGTGGATCAAACAAGATAAGACTGATATGGTGTTATTTTTTTTTATTATTGTAATGAAAAAAAAAAAAGTATAATCATGTGACCAACCTCCATGGTAACGGGCTCCAGGTGGGGTTTGCGTGAGATGTTTAGCTGGGATGGAGGCTGGTGACACTAGGAACTAACATCATAGATATCTCTGGCATAGATATCTCTGTCGGTTATTACAAATCATGTGAATCATCTGTGCAGTTGGATTTATGGCTCTGTTTTTTAGAAGAAACTGGAGATGAGTGCAGTGGAGCAGTGTACAACAGCAACCACGCCCATCACACACACACACACACACACACACACACACACATACACTCCTACACCCACATCACACACACACTCTTACAACAGACAGAAAGAATAAGGAAAAAGTAAAAAGAAATATGTCAAAGAATAAGAAGATGGCAACAGGGTAAAAAGAGAGAGAGAGAGAGAGAGAGGGAGAGAGAGAGAGAGAGAGAGAGAGAGGGAGAGAGAGAGAGAGTGAGAGAGAGAGAAAGGGGACAGAA
>JAOXYF010000271.1:0-13250 GCA_028565775.1 Sternarchorhynchus goeldii | reverse complement strand
TTGACGGATGCTACTACAGAATGAATCTACTACTGATCCCACCAAACCCCTTTTATAGATAGCAATATTTATTTTTAGTTAAAATGTATCAATATTCTGTGTGAGAGGTTTTGTTCGCGTGAAAGGGGTGTGGCTAAGGGTGCCTGTGTGTGTGTGCGTATCAACATTCTGTGAGAGGTTGTATTCACATGAAAGAGATGTAGGGAAGGGTGCCTATGTGTGTGCGCATTTGTATCAATATTCTGCGGGAAAGTTTGTTTTCCAGGGGGTGGGGTAGAATGTGTTTGTGTGTGTGGTGGGATAAATTCAGTCATATTTGATGCACCGAGCCACTCACACCTTTTATGTAATGGATGCAGGAGGAAGCATTGAATACTGGGTCAAATTTGACCCATAACATCAAAAATGTCACTTTTTTTTTATTATAGACACTCAGAATTGACTAAAATGATGAAAATCTCTTTTGTTGTGTCAAAACAGCTGTTTCTGAGGATATCATAATCTTATTCCAATACAAAAAAGGAAAAGGTACTTTTTACATAGTTGAACTTGAAACCAGGTCAAATTTGACCCAAACACAATGTAAGGGTTAAGAGTTTAGATATGTAAAGCGTGTTCATATGATTTCACACATTTGACCGTGTGTCAAATGTGTTAAACGACGTATTTACTATCGCATTTCACTTCAACTGCTAGTAGCAACTACTTAGCTAGCTAGCTTGATATTAGCAGTTGGAGGCAAATGCAAAAAAATAAAACTCGTTAGCTAGATGAGCAGCTTAAGTTTTTACTTTTTACTCGGCAAAACATTAACGTTACATTACGAAATATTAAAAAATACAGTAGCATTAAATACCTGGTTTCTTTGAGACTCGATCTGAAATGTGTGTTGATGTCTAAACTCGCCACTCCGCTGTTATCCCGTGCAATATCATCACGCACATATTCTGATGTAACGCATTTCAACAATTTTCAAATGTCAAATTTATACAAAATAAAACATTGAATCATTATATTTCAGCAATTTTTTATGCAAGATTTTTTTTAAACCTGTCTTATAAACTGAAAATACATGAAAATTAATACGTTTCTTACCTGAATTAGGTGAAATGTTTTCACATGTTCCAGGTTTTCTTTGCTGGTGTATTGGCAATGTCTTCTTTCACACTCATCATGGTGTTGCTTTAGGGCTTGCATTCGCTTTAGAAAACGTATTTTAACGTTCATTGTAAATTCTCACTGCTGGCACAATGCTTGCTGGCATTGTTCCATATGAAGATTCAGTGTAAGGAGGGCGTTCTCTTGGTAATGATAACTTTATAAGCATACACAGCAAAAGAGCTTTGACTTCTAGTGAGTTGATTTAACAAGATCCATTCTTGTGATGTTCATTTGGGATCACTGATGGTGTAAATGCAACACTGGGGTTTTTGTTGTAGTGTGGACTGGTCAGTAGGCTTCAATGCAGATTGATGTATTACAGCCTATACAATATAAGCTAAAATAATGCAGTATTAGCCAATGATGTGCAGTTAGGTTATTCTAACCCTAAGGAGTAACAAAAAGAAAAAAATAAATAATATAAAAATATTCCATTGTTGTCACGTCGAGACTTTGCTTTGCTCATTCGCTCGTTTACATTGATATTGCTTTTTATGTGTTGTACGCTTGTACACTAGCATGTTTCCAGTAGCGTCTGCCTCTGCTCCCTCCGCCCTGCTGTCACAGAAGTGAAATAAAGCTATATAGCTTACATTTCATGTTCTTGGTTTCTATAGGATACATTTCTGTCTGAGAGTGGAACTTACTGAGTCAAATCAAAATCAAAACTGTTCATTCCTCAATGAGTCTGTTTATTTGCCTGCTTGCCCCTTCTGTTGATGATTTGAATGGTTTGATAATGTAAGTATTAGTAAAATGATAGGCAAACTTTTTGATGTTCACTACAGAGGCCAACTTACACCGTCTCACACCCTGTCTTTTCTCAATATTCTGAAGGGACTATGGCATTATTAATAAAATGCCACTCTCCGTGTGCATGATACTTAGCCAGCTAACTTTGAATGGCAACTAAAGGTATGACAGACAGTGATCACAGTACAGCACCTGACTCCTCCCTCAGGCGTGTCTGTGTATGTCTGTGTGTCTGTCCGTGCGGCTGCGCCCCTTCCCCGTGCCTGTGCACGCTCTGCTAAGATGCGATCCTCCAAGGCCAGGAGGCGCTTTGCCAAGGCTGGATGCCCCCTCTGTGGGGGAGAGGGCGTCGGAGGACACAGACTAAGAGAGCAAGGAGCTGGAGCAGCTCCAGTGGGGGCCCTAGTCCATAGCCGCCAAGTCGAAGGTGCGCCCTGCATCAAGGGCGCTCTCGGGGCGGAGAGTGTGCTTTGGGGATGGGCCCAAGGGCACTCCCGGGGAACAGTGAAACAGTCATGCTATGTTGCACTCATGTTTTGTATGAGCATTAGCATAACATTGCTAATAAATTCTTGATATAGCCTGTTCTCGCCTCTGCTTCCTGCGTCACCTCGTTCACATTAAAGTGTACCTAACTGAAAAGCTTTTTCATGGCTACCCTTCTCTGAAAATCTCACAGTAAATCAGCAATGCAGACCAACTCTATCTATAAAATTATATATCTACATAATATTTAGTTTGTATAAGATGAGCTATGAGAGGAATACCTGACTAACAACTAGTCAGTAGTATATATGCCTCTTACATTATTAGGACTGCTGAGCAGTATTTTGGGATCTTAACAATAATTTAAGGGTGTGCAGATTTTTGTATTTAACCCTTTTGGTCTGCTGACGCACCGGCGCCATCAGTGTTTTTATTAATATCTCTACAAAGACATCGTAGCAACGTGGTTCAAAACATTTCCTGAATCTGTAGTCTGCCTTTAAATTTTGTCCATAGTTGGAGTTATGAACCAATGAATAGAGGTTTAAAATCATGCCTACGTTTGATTTGCAGGTTCGTGTGTCACTAAGATTTACACCTGCTACTCCCCTCAATGTGATTGGGAGAGTCGTGTGTCATTTATCAAACGTGACTAATACATAATCATGACATCGCTACGTATTTACCACTAACGGAAGAAGGCAGAAACCTTTCTGTCCTCATTCGAAATCTGCCTGGCTAGCTCGCTGAATTGAACAGCTGCTGAATCACAACACCTGCTACTTGCTAGCTAGCTAACGCTTGTAGCGATATTAATAGTAGTGACAAAGGTAGCTTGAAATCCTGAGGAGGTTGACTCCTTTGAGGAAGAAGCATAAACGAATGATAGCTAAATTAATGTTATTTTTCAATATCGCTCACTATAATACTGGAGTTACACAGCTAGGTTCACATTTAGGCATGACATCTGTTATTTGCTAGCTAGCTAATGCTAGTAGTGATGCAGGTGATGAACGTAAGGGAGCTTGAAATCCTGAGGGGTTTGGTTCCTTTGATGAACGAGACTACGAAAAGACAATCGATGAATGTTATCTTACAATATGTCTCATTATAATAGTAGACTTGCGCACAGTCAGATTTAGGCATGATGTGTGCTACTAGTTAGCTGGCTAGCTAGTTGCTGCTTCTGTGCAAAATTCAGGTAATTGATTCATGATAAAATAGTCATGACTTTTGCCTAAATTGACTGTCCATTAGTAAATGTTTACTTTGTAGGTTTCTTTGTGTGAAAGTATAGAACAGAATAACATAGTATAGATGCATGGATATGTTTTCGCCATACTGAACACTGCTCTGTGCAGATGAGTCTTATTTTTTTTTGTAATAGCTGCTGTACTTTTTTTCCACTTGCACACATGAATCTTGCCCCAGTCGAAGTTGCATGAGTCACATTTATCTCGGTCCCTCAGACCACACTTTTATGCAATAAGTGATTGTAAAAGAAAATAAATTTAATGCTGTCAACACTACATTTCATGTAACTGTGACGGCGAGGTAGAGGAAGCAGGCACAGACGCCACTGAACTGGGAAGTTTATTACAACAGGGTTGCCAGTGGCGTAAAAAGCAGTCAACAAACACATAAGTGAAACACCCACAACATAGCAGCTTCACTCCGGGTGTACCGGGTTGCAGCTAGTATAAGCGGGCCGGTAGCACCGCATCCAAAACAGAGGCTGTGTGATCCATCCAAAGGCGCAACGAGCGCACCCGAACTGGAGGCAGCGTGTGTGGACACAGGCTGTAGACGCGGCCCGACTAGTGCAGTCTATCTCCGGTATTCCCGGCCAGGCTGTAGGGGTGTTGGTTGTGCACACGAACTGGAAGCGCCTTCCTGAAACAGAAGCTGTGAGGACAGTTCCAGTGGTGCTGCTAGCGCACACTAACCGGAAGCAGCGTGTATCAACAGAGGCCGGGTAAATCCTCCGATGGTGCAGCTTGGCGCACACACGAACCGTCGACAGCGTGTAGAGACAAAAGACAAAGGCACTAAACACAGTCCGGATTGCCAAATCAATGTACAGCACTAACCGTGCTGTGCGGTGTGCTTACATAGTCCACTCGGTGATGAGCGCCAGGTGCGCGCAATCCACTGGCAATTGGTGGGCATGGCCTGCAGGCTGGCTGCCCGGCGAAACGTGACAATAACTATGTTTTTCATAAAATGTTTTGATGATTAAAAAGGCACAGAAGCCAGAATATCTCTGCCTTTTAACCTCAACACCCATTCAAAATTTTGACCATTCAACACCCATTCCTTTCATGATTGGAACCAATCATGAAAATCCTATGAAGCCAAACAGCTATCCAATCAAATGAATCCCAGTTGCCTACATTTGCATAATCCACTAGAGGGCAAAAATCTGCCCAGCAATTAGAAATCCTCACAACAGGGGTATTAATTATTTTAACAAGTGTTTCAAGATCTAACCAGCCAACAGGGACCCCTTCTGGCGAGTGGCAGTGTTTGTTTGTTGTTAAAACAAGGAGAAAGGGTGGGCCTCACAAACCTGTTCCATCTCATGGCCCTCACAGCAATGCAAAAAACATGTATGTGTGGGTGCAACATATCTCGTCTGTGTGATGCGTTGCACCTGTGTCTTGTTAGTGTTTGTATTTAAGTGCGCGTCTTGTCGTCGTTGTTTGTCAGTCTTTGTCTAACGTCCCTGTTAGCGTGAAGTTATAGTCTTTATTGTGTTCTTTCTAATAAAACTGACTTTGAAAACGACGCTTGCCTTGGCATTCCTGCCTCACCCGCACACCGTCACAACAAGAAAATGACAGCAGTATCATATGGAGCCTTGATTTTAGAGATATAAAACTGTGGAAACTTCATTCACACACCTTCTTTCAAGAAAACCTCAAATGTGAGTTCGGGCAGCTTAACATATTTTTGCTCTCCCCCAAACTGAACACGTACTAACATGTTGAATCTGTAAAAAAAAAAAAAAAAAATCAGTAACAGTTAAACCAACGAAACTTTTAAATGTAACAGTTTAAGGTGGCACCTGCACTAACTGCTACCCCATTTAAGGTGTACAGCATGGCGAGATTATAAGTAAAGTACATTTATCGGAGATTGATAACTGGCTGTGTCTTCGATATGACTTGAAATTAACAAGCAAATATACCTTAAATTTCGACAACTTGATAGCATGCCTTCAACTGGGATATTTTGGCACCAAATGAACCGTTTGATTCAGACAAAACTGAGTCATTTGGCTTGTAATAAGGGCAGAAATGAACCGACTTGGAAAAATTAATCAAATGTGAATTTTTTTATTCCTTGACAAACAATTACAAAACAAAACTCTTACCAACGGACACTGATAAATAGTCGGATAATATTACTCCTAATATAAACGACATTGTGAATATATTAATCTATAGGTCTATATTTAGTAAGTAAGCTACGAAACGTTTATGCTAACTTCCAAGCAACCAACCAACTAGCAAGATTTAAAGCTAACTGGTAATTAAACTCTCACATTTCAGCATCACCAAACAGAAAGCTAAGTTAAGAAATGCTGCTATTTGTTGTTCAAAACACAGAAAAACACAGTACTTACTAGTTTTGTAGCTTGAAGCTCGAAGCAGCACTAAATAGACCACAGTCAGCACCACCATCAGCATTCAGGTGCAAATTTTACACTCTGAAGAGTAAAGGTTTTCACTGTACATTTTATGAATTTAACACTTGGTTTTAACTCCACCTTTAGAGTGCATTTACTCTACATGTAAAAAGTACTCATTCTGGATTTAAATAAGTATTAACACTCCATTTTTTACTGTGTACGCTCCATCCTCAGTGAAGATGATGCCAAGATGCTCAAGCATGCCTTCGTCTTTCCCATCTTGATTACTGCATCTTTTTTTTTATGGTCTTCAGGCTAAGCTGTTAAACCACCTTCAGTACATCCAGAACTTTGCAGCTTGAGTCCTCACACCTACTAAACACTCAACACACATCACACCTGTCCTGCAGCAGTTACACTGACTACCTGTCATCTGTAAGATTAACTACAAAATCCTGCTTCTCACCTTCAAGGCTCTCCATGGTCTTGCTCCTCCATATCTCGCTGAACTCATTCAGGTCTACTGTCCCTCTCGCACTCTTAGATCTTCTCACTCTTCTGTCTGTCCCACATAATAAACTCACTACCATGGGTGGCAGATCTTTCAGTGCTGCTGCCCCGAAGCTTTGGAACTCTCTGCCTCAGTCTCTCCACAACTGTTCTTCTTTGCCTTCTTTTAAAATCCAACATAAAGCTTTCCTCTTTGCACCTTATTATTCCTCCTCGGGTTTTGTGTGTGTGTGTGTGTGTGTGTAAAGAGTCCTTGGGTTTGTGACAGGTGCGATATAAATGCAACTTATTATTATTATTATTATTATTATTAACATATGATAAGTGAAACCATTGGAGAAGACTCTTGTAAACATTTATGGTCTTAACACAGACTCTTCTGTATTCCTTCACTCACTTTTCTCAGCAAGAACCTTCATTCTCAGAGGTAACATCAACACAAGATTATACACTGTAAAAAAACGAACTGGCAGCAGGGTTGCCAGGAACTTACTGTTAAATTAACAGTATCATACTGTAGTAAAAATGGACGGTTAAATGCTGTTTTTTATAAATACAGAATATAACTGTAGTAAAAAAATGTAGTTCATTACCTTTCCTGACAGGTATAGCTAGATATTTCCTGTAATGTAAACAACATTTTTTTTTACTGCTTGTCTTACCAAAACAACAATTTGTCCTATCATAGTGAAGACAGTTAACATGGCATTTTCAATCATGTGACTTTAGCAATGAAACAAAAACGTTATGTCTTGCAAAACACTTAAGTTTTGATTCCACTTGTGATATATTTGAATATTTTTCACACAAGAAAATATCATTTCAATAAAGTAAACCATTTAGACATAAGAACATACAGCAACTCAAGTTTCTCTTTGAATACAATATCAGCATAAACAATTTTTTTTCCCCATTTTCTATAATCAGTGACAATATTCAGCTTATAAAACTTACAGCAAATAAAAAAAACATAAATAAATGAAGAAAACAAACTAAAAACTGTAGCTGCCATATTATCATAACCAAGTTCGTGTTCTCAGGTATCAAGTTGTGTCACAGACATTGATGACCAAAATGCTACATTATCAAAATCAAGGAAAGAATGCCAGTATAAATACTTGTAAATTTCTGGTATAATTATGGTATGGTGCTCTCAAAACTGCAGACTCACTGTTCTCTTAGGTTTCATGCACATGTGCATAATAACACTCAGAGTTTAAGAAGGTTTGGTATATTAAAGCTTCATTCCTCATAGTGCACTTAGTACAGTACACTATAAAGGCCTGTCATACAAGTGGTGCTTGTTATGAACCGAAGTAAAAGGAGAGAGAGAAACTCTCAGTGAAGAAAAAAGGCGAAACACAACCTCTAAAAACAGATAAAGGTGATCCAATTGTGCACCTTATGCACATCCAATTTACTATTTGGTTTTGTTTTTGTTTTAGTCTCCTCCCTGTATCAGTGAAAGTTGTGTATATCCACAACCTTCATTGTTTGCACCTGTATTTTGTTTTTGCCTAATCTACATATTAAAAATATAGCTATTACGGTACATTGGGCTTATTCTATAACATTATTGTGACTAGTATTATATTCACCAGTTAATAAAAAAAACACAAAATGTCTGTTATATAATTAATAAAAAGCACTTTTCTCACAGATCCAATTTTTTTCTCTAGTGCATGGTGCGTCATTCCATCCTTTCGTGTCTGTGTCTGTGTCTGTCACAACACAGTTCTCAATATTGAATAAGTTGTTTGGTTCATTTTGATTCCAGTACCTGAAACCCAGAAAATCTAATTCAGTTTTTACTTTCAGACCATCTCTGACAATTAGCCAGTGTGTGTTGACATTCAAAGATGGTTGAACATAAGGAGTTTTATTTTACAAACAATATGAACTGATGGTAACATATAAATATATTTTTCCTCACTGATTACAGATTAGAAAGACCAGTTATTTTTGGTTAAAAATAAAATACAGAATTATTCCCTTTCTCTTACCCTGTGGTGAGTTTTGTGTCATCCACCCATTTCCAGACTCCTTCCTGTTCTGTGTCAGTCAGTCCAATCCAAGCTTTAGTGATGCCCAGTGTGTTTACCTGGAATTGCTGTAAATGTTAAATGTGGTTGCAAAGTATGCTAACTCTCTCTCTCTGTCTCTCTCTCTCTCTCTCTCTCACCTGTTCCTCTTTTCTGTTTATGATCACCAGGTCTGCTCCTCTGTTTGTACAGTCCTGTCTGCTCTCATTCCATTTTTTCTTCTCGGGAGAGATGTAGTACACTTTGGAGCTGAAGTAAAACCATCCCACTGCGGGATTTAAAGCTGTACAAAAATTAAAGAGAAATAATAATAAAAACAATTCTCAGTAGATTTCCCTGAACAAAACATCCGTTAAATATTTTAATACAAAAACATAGATATTTGTGAATTGGATAAATTATTATTTTTAAAAATAACATTTTAAAAATGACAGATAAATCTTCATCTTTCATAGATACATATTTCCCCAATACCTATTTCCAGGCCTGTTCTGTTAAAAAAGCATAACATGCAGGGGGGGTCAGAAGCATTTTTATTGTATGTATACGCCGGGGGGGAGGGGTTAATGGTTTTTATTTTGTTTAGTTTTAGATGTAACACAAGGTGCCATAGTGATACCCAACTCATAGTGATACTTATTTTATGTTTAAAAATAAGAATATTCCTAATTTCACATAATGAACGGACATGACATGGATTCATGGAGCCTTCATAACAAAATCACACTGTCAAGCAACGGCACATAATTCGGCTGACGTTACCTCCTCCAGCATCGAGCAGTTTACCGTCCTAAACAAAGAATTATGAAATGAGAAGGGGACATGTCCCCTTCAGATTTAATGGCGGCAATGCCCATGATAATATGTGCTGTGGAAATATGTTAATTCTCTTAGCAATTACCAAAATCACATGACACAGGGAAAAGAGTCAAGTGTAGGAATACAAAACTACAATCAGTATGAAACTACAATCAATATGAAACTACAATGAATATGGGCCACATTGTTCAAAGTACTTTACTAAAGGCTGGAAGAAAATTGCGAAGTGGGTACAGGTGGCCTAAATTGACATATTTACCCTATGTTACCTACAACATTAATTTTTACACTTTGGACATATAACAGATAAACAGAAACGGCACTGAGAACATCATTACATTTAAGGTTCAAAATATCCCATGCTAATCCTGCAGAGCTTCACAAAGGAGAGGCCCTATTCTTCATTCAAACAACTACTACAGGATGATCTTATGTCAGGGGTCATCAGATCCTTCCACTGGTGTTTCAATGAATTAAGCCCACAACATCTCCAGGAGGCTCAGCAGTACAACTTTTAGCTCAGGATTATACTATCAGTTATCCTGAGAAAATATAGGCAGACACAGATCTGCAAAATAATACATTGCATTTAGATCCAGGTCTGGCTACTGAGGGATCATGGATCTCTCCTGTTCAGAAGACTCTGTAAGACACACTGTTAGATACAGTAGTACAGTAAAGGCCTGTGTCTGTATTTTAATGAAGGTGTTTTTGGATTGAAGAGGTAACATGCAGGTTTCAGTTCTCACTGTTTAATCTGACTTTATCAGATTCACATCCTAATTTAACATATTTTATAGCATGCATTTAACATATTTTATAGCATGCAGAAGTCCAGCAAGCCACATTAGTAGAAGTAAGATCTACACTATAAGAGCAGAATTGCTGAAGAGAGCAGAATGGAGATAAACGAGAGCATATATGAAAATTCAGAGGATGGTAACAGGTTTGATTCAAAAGTGAATTCATATGATGACATGAGGTATGAGATGGAGCCTCACAGGGCAAGAAACACAGAGAGTTCAGGTTAGTGTACACATACATTTTCTCTCTCTGTCTCTGTTTCGTACTGATGTGTTTGTAACACACTATTCAGCCAGATAGCTCTAATCAATACTTTATATAATGTGTGTCCTTAATCTAACAAAACATTCTTATATCAATTATACTCTATTTCTTTGTACAAAAACAAATCTTCTACAAAGGGAATGTAATAGAATACATGAAAATAGCTTCTGTAGGGTGCAACATTGCATTTAAGTCATTAACATCAGTGCATCTTACATATGTCATTAACAGATACCAGTAAATCTTTAAATCTTTTTAATTTTTTTACAGGTTTTAAAGGTCCGACACCTGAATATTGCCTTGAATATAAACATACTTTAGCAAGTTTAGCAAATAAACAACTGTTTAAATATGCCTTTTCATGTTTCAGGAACCAACACTGCCGCAAGCAGATGTTCCAGACTGACTGCAGTGTGTCTGGGGCTGCTGTGTGTTCTCCTACTGGCTGCTGTCACAGTGATGTGGTTCCAGTTCACTGCAGAGAGACACCAGTTACAGACCAGTAATAAGAATCTCACTATAGAGAGAGACCAGTTACAGATCAGCCTGAGAGACCAGAGAGAGCAGTTACAGAAGGAGAATAACGAGCTACAGAGGAAGTTGTCTGCTGTTGGTGAGTAAACTGTAGTTTCAGTCAGTAACTAAAACAGTAAATGAAATTACAAAAAGGACTCAGTACTAAAAGGGAACATCACTATGAACTACACTATGCAAAATAAAAGTAATCCACTGTGTCAAGTAGACATGTCCTGAAATTACAGACATGGACCTTGTTCAATAAGATGATTAAATTGAATTTGTTCAACCAGCCACAAACTTGAATGCAACATCACCACATATGCCTGGTTCTTTCTTTTTTCTATGTTTAACCTTAGCATTCCAGCTACTGAATCCCCTGGAGAAGTAAGATATTTGTTTTGGAAGTTTCTTGTTGTACATGCTTTACATATAATGCTGAACATCATCAAGTCTTAACCTGGGACCATCACATAATTGTGTTGATCCAGGGGTGTCATTATTTTCCAGCAAAGTTCTGGAACTGATCTTTTATCTTTTTACCACTGTGAGATACCTAGCAGTGTTATATTGTGAGATACCTAGCAGTGTTATATTGTGTGTCACGTCGAGGCGGGCACCCAGCCCACTGGCCACGCCCACCAATCCCAGGCTGAAGAGGTCCTAATCACCTGCCTGTTGACGACACCTGTGGCTCTGCAGCACATTGACTATATAATACCACAGCACTGTTCATTCAGTGCTGTGCATTAGCCAAGCCCTGTCAGCTAGACCCAGCCTCTGTGCCTTTCACACGCTACTTTGTCGGCTGCTCGCTGCTCTTATTCAGCCTCACCGGGAGTACCCGGAATTCGCTTTGCTCGTTTATATTGTGCTTGTTGACTTGTGTTGTTTGTCTTATGTGCCACTGGCAAACCCCTGCTGAATAAACTGTTGGCATGTTCCCAGTAGCGTCTGCCTCTGCTCCCTCCGCCCGGCCGTCACAGAATGCACAGCCGCAGAGGAGCAGAGTCCTACCGGCTGCCCCACCCTCCGCTACAGGACCTCCAATGACGGCCATGGAAGCCCTGCGCTTGAAGCTAGGACAGCTGAGGGCTATGGTCACGTCCATTGCCCAACTGATGCAGAGTTCCCCCTCTGCGACGCAGAACATTCCCCCTGTTTCGACTACCTATCGGAACGTCCACTACCAACTAGCAGCCCCTGGTTTGTATGACGTGCATTCCTGGTGCAATGTGAACTGTATTTCTCCTGCCAGCCAGGTTTGCCTGACCCCGCCACGGTGGCGTTTGTTATCTCCAGATTGACTGGTAAAGCCCTTACCTGGGGCGCTGCCCTCATGAGCCTCCACTGACTCTGGACTACGCCGCCTTTCTCAGGGAACTGAAAGCCGTTTTCTTCCATCCACGGCAAGGAAGAGTGTGTGGCCAGGCTTTACTTAGGCTGCGACAAGGTTCACGTAGCGCGGCAGAATATGCGATGGAGTTCCGTACCCTCGCTGCAGGTACGAAATAGAATAACGTTGCCCTGGTTGATGCTTTTGTTTACGGTTTACAAAGGGTGCTCCAGGCTGAACTGACCCTCAGGGCTGAGGGAGAGGACCTGAACGCGGTAGTCAGTCGAGCCATCACTTACGACCGCCTACTGGAAGACCGCCAGCGCCCTCTGCGGTCATTACCAGTAGCGCTTCTTGCGCGCACCGATCCTGAACCACCACTGGAGGAGCCCATGCAGCTGGGTCGCTCCAACAACTGAGTCACGCCTTCCCTGGCCAAAGAGGAAAACGCGGTGAGTAGAATCCTGTCCAACCTCTTTGGTCTGCTCATCTGTATTATCCACCACAGTAAGACATATATTACAGCCGTCATGGATTCGGGGGCGGCCTCGGAAGTGATGGATCGGGAATACGCCAAGGCGATCGGCGCACATGCCGTCCCCCTGGCGGTACCCAAGCAAGTGGTGGCTCTCGATGCGACCCCCTTGGGCAACGGCCTAGTCACCCATCGTACCACTAAGTTGCGAATAAAAATCGGAACTCACTTTGAGCGTCGCTTGTTTGTTGATGTCCTCCCTAGCTCAGCCTATCACCCTAGGTCTCCCGTGGCTACGGTGCCACGAACCTCGACTAGCCTGGAGGGAAAACAGGTTGGTGAGCTGGGGCCCGGGATGTAAGAGCCACCTGCGGAGCACGGAGCCCCTCCTGTCCACCACAGTAGAGAGCCCTAACATACACCTTGCTCAACCTATACCTGCACCTTATG
>JAOXYF010000270.1:0-11645 GCA_028565775.1 Sternarchorhynchus goeldii | reverse complement strand
TGTAATTATTACACTAGGTAAATATATATAAATATATTAAATATATATAAACAAATGTAATTATTACACTAGGTAAATATATATAAATATATTAAATATATATAAACAAATGTAATTATTACACTAGGCAAAAGAAATGTAATTATTACACTAGGTAAATATATATAAATATATTAAATATATATAAACAAATGTAATTATTACACTAGGTAAAAGTCTAAACCAATATTTATAGGTAAATACAAATAAGTAAACCTCCTGAATCATTAGCTTGTAGAACTGGATTTACATTCAACCAGAATGATGCAGAATCTTATATGTCCTGCAAGAAAAATATTTGGTGGCAAAGGTTTTTTAGTTCACTACTACACCAAAAAATATACACAAAGCTTTTCTCTTGCTACTGAAATAGTGTTTCTTGATGCCCTGTTAATTTTTTCCACCATTTTTGTTTGTTTGTTTTTGATCATCAATGCCCGTTCTGAGCCTAATGGGTCTTTGATAATATTAAGACTTAACAGGATTTACAACTTTAAAACTTCTCACAACCAAATATCATTTGTCCTCTTTTGATTTTTTCGTGGTCAGTCTGTGTTCTTTTTGCTGAAGTGTTGCCCCAGACTCATCAATTGGAGGCAGAAATGTTCTGGACGAAAGATTCTTCTTTCTGGATCCTGCATTTATTGTTGACTCGGCAAAATATTCCTCAGACCCGTAGCCACAGGTGCTTAAAGATGCCATGGATTCCTGGGAGCCATAACCACTGCTGGCTATAGAATGGCCATCATATCTATCCTCCCCACTCACTGTAGATACAGAAAGCAATTAAGAAGAATGAGATCATGCACCCATTAATGAATCTGTTCCTCAGTGCTACATAGTGCAGTTTAAAGTACATGCTGAGAGGCCAGATCTGCTGAGGAGTCAGTTTAGCATTAACAATAACTCTTAAAAGTGTAGTGTAAACTGTTCGCGTTTACAGTTCAAAACCTGCGTCTAAGTGTGAAACTTTCATGTACTTCTTAAAGTGCTGGCCTGTTGTGTCATTCATTTATCATTCAACTTTGATTGAAACATTTTTTCATCATTGTTTCTTTTTTTCTGGCCCAGAAGATTCAAGATGAATTTGCCAAATGCTTTCACAGATTCATCTTTCTAGTTCATTCACTCTACATGCGCACATCTTCCATTGCATCATTTTCCCCAACAGAGTGTCACCAGGACTGCTCTGTGGAACTCTGTTCTGATCCAGCTTACTCAACCTCTGTTCTGATCCAGCTTTACAATCTATCATTAAAATATTGCTTAGCTATATCTGCCAAACATTTGACCCATTTCTCTTTTGGTCAGGATATATCACACATATTGCAAAATTGTTCTCTTGTGAAGAACTGGAAATAAAACTACAAGCACTAGTATATAACACAAAAATATTAAAGTCCACACCCACACTAACAATTAACATAACCAAATTACTGTACATCCTGTCCTAGAACTGATATACATAATGTTCGTATATTAATAACAGCTCTCATGTTTATTCAGATATAATCCACATTTGGTGAAGCTGAATTTATCTGTTCATACATAAATGAATTAATTTTCACATGACCCCCTTTATATGTAGATCACCTGTATAATCATGTGCTTTACAATCTGAATATAGTTTATTTGAACGGGATGATCACTACTAGTCTAAAATGTTCTCCAATTCTAGAAAAAAATGTCCCACTGCACATTAACCAAAACATAATCTAGAATCTGGATGAATAATTATACCATGTGTCTGTTTCAGTGTTTCTGAATCTCTTAGAGCTGAAGCTGATCTGGATTTTTCACAAATTTTACCATTGTCATTTTTCCATCAATGTCCAGTAGAGGATCCAGGATCAAATTAAGTCCTATTTTAATCTTACAGAGCAAATCAAAAGCGTTTTAATATTTTTAAATCTTGAAATTATAAATCATATTCAACTTGCTAATGAACTTGTACCATTTGAAATGTAACATTATTTTAACTGAACCAGACTGTGTTTAGGCTTCTACAAGTTAACTGGATCAACTTACATTCTGGAGGTATGTCCATGCTGTGTGCATGCTTCACAGGCACAAAACTGAATTCAGATCTGGATTTCTCACGCACTGCAAAAACAGTGAACAAATTAGAACATTAGTACAATGCTGCAAGATATTTTAATCTAGTAGTGTATGATATCTGTCACTGTGGCCGCCCTGGCCGCTTCCCCTGTCTCGTTTCTGTGTGGGCGTGTTCGTGTGAGGGTGTGTTGTTGTGTGGTGGGCTGAGTGCATGTTGTAGTGTTCGTGAATGTTCGTTAGTGTCATTCGTTTCACCCGAGTCTTGTTAGGGTGTGTGTATGTAAGCGTGTGCATGTCACTGAGTCTTTATCGGTCTTTGGTGCGTTTTTGTGGATGACTCGTCTGTGTGTATTGTCGTGGTAAGCGTTATCGTTACTTTGTTTGACTTTACATAAAACCGAAAATAAACGGCTTTCATCTGCCACTAATGCACGTTGGAGTCGTGTTGCTTTTTACAGCTCCTTACACCTCCGACGTGACAGTATCTTTCCTTCAATGAAGAAAGTAAAATGACTGTCCCCTTTTACTGTGGAATATCTAAAACTGACATATATATACGAATATACAACTCAGAATCCCATAACATAATATTCAGAAAACTCACATAACCTTTCAATAAGAACAAATAAAAATAAAATAAAACAACAAATTTAGTCTACAAGTGCACAAAGAAACAGCACAAAATTCAAACTAATAAATGTTAAAATGCTTTCAAGTTTCAAATATGAATTTTACTAGGAATTCAGTAGAGGATCCAGGATTTCCTTCTCTTAAGAAAGGGGACAGTGCTTTCACTTTAACTGTGAAATATATATGTTTTGGACATCATTAGCACATGGTTAGTATTTTTTCTATAAACCTTCTATCTACTACACATTTACAACACTGAGTAGGGTTAGTGAATATAATACAAAATCTCATGAACTAAGAACCTCATAATATTCATGTACAAGAAACCAAAATCAAACAAAGAAATCTACATATAATACACTTTCAACTGTCAGTTTTACAGTTCATATTTAACAAACCTTAAATCAGTCCTCAGCTCTACACAACCATTAAAAACTAGCAACGGGACATTAGTTTACTTCAGTTAAGCAAAAGAAATGTAGTTGTAGGGTACAACTAATAACACTCTACCAAGAAGAAAAAAACTTTAAAGGATACTTCTATCACTATTCTATTGTTTGGATGTTGGTTTAGGCTAACCTTTCAATAACGTAGCTGTTTTGTAACTCTCATGACATTTTTTTAGGATAAAAATATTAGTCTTACACATTTTATATCCGACATCCTCTCTCTGTTTTGGTACATTCATCAGCTTCTCTCTTGCCCTCTCTTCTAATATTCTCTTCTCTTCCACCTCCTGGAGAATCTTTCTGTCCATTTCAAAAAGGTATCCACAGTTTGCTGCCACCATCTCCTCTATCTTCTCCAGCAGTTCTCTCACCTGAGTGTCATCATCCCTTTTTTTATAGTTGAGAACATGATACCTGTTCCCACATTTCTCAACGAGCCACTGGAGGGCGCTGCCTTCACTCTCAATGTACTGCTCTATGGGTGTGTCTTCCAGACAGTCCCTACAGGTGAACAGAACTATAGAGTGACTCCAGATTCTCTCAGTGAGAGGTTTCAGGTATCCTTCTAACACACTTCTCCATTTTTCTTTTAACATGCTATCCAAACGCAAGACCAGCAGTAGAGCATGGGGTCCTGGAGGACACAGAGACACACTGTGCACAATCTCCTGTTTCAGTAACTCACTGCTCTCCTCTACAGATTCATCACTCCACCAGTCTGGAGCTTCAACCACAGTGATCTTCCTCCCTGCTACTTCTCCCTGTCTCTTCACACACTGATCAGTTGTCTTTAATTCAAACTCCTCTCTGCCAAGGATGGTGTTTCCTGCTGAACTCTTCCCAGCATATCTGTATCCCAACAGCACAATCCTCAGCTCTGAGAGATGGAGTGAATCACCTGAAGAACAAACAAATTCATCAGCATTAAAAAAAAGTACCATTCTTGTATGTAACCAGTATTTTGTGCAGATACACAACCTATACTGTGTAAATATAAATATAATAAATAACAAAACATTATATTAAATATCACAACTCATCATTAAAAAAGTTAAAGCTGACATTTGAGAAAAGAGAATGGCAAACCCCCGTTAGTTAGTTATTCGTATTTAAAACCTAAATCAATAATGATCTGACATATTAGATCAGACACACAGTGTTGCCTACATAGAGGATATATAATTAAGAATCATGCATAATTTCAAAGATATTGCTCATATTTCAATAATTTAGCTTTTTCATGACTCTAAATATGTGATTTCTTATTTTTAAAACCTAATAATAGTAAAAAATAAATAAAATTCACATGATAAACCATGTTTTAACAAACATATTGATTGATTTTTTTAAATAGAAACACATGTTCCTTACCCATGCTGGATCTGATATCCTCTCTCTGTTTCTGCACCTTCATCATCCTCTCTCTTGCTCTCTCTTCTAATACTCTCTTCCTCCTCCTGTAGGATCTTTCTGTCCATTTCAAAATGGCAGCCACTGTTTGCTGCGACCATCTCCTCTATCTTCTCCAGCAGCTCTGTGACCTGAGTGCCATCACCTCTGTTCTTATTGTTGAGAACATGATACCTGTTGCCACATTTCTCAACCAGCCACTGGAGGGCACTGCCTTCACTCTCAATGTGCTGCTCTATGCTTGTGTTACCCAGCCAGTCCACACAGGTGAATAGAACTATGACTCCAGACTCTCTCAGTGAGAAGAATCATGTGTTCCTCTAATACTCCTTGTTCATTCTCTTTAAAAGTTGTGTCCATGCGTAAGACCAGCAGTAGAGCGTGGGGTCCTGGAGGACACAGAGACACACTGAGCACAATCTCCTGTTTCAGTAACTCGTTGCTCTCCTCTACAGGTATATTTCTCCACCATCCTGGAGCTTCAATCACAGTGATCTTCCTCCCTGCTACTTCTCCCTGTCTCTTTACACACTGAGCAGTTCTCTTTAACTCAAACTCTTCTCTGTCCAGGATGGTGTTTCCTGCTGAACTCTTCCCAGCACGTCTGTATCCCAGCAGCACAATCCTCAGGTCTGAAAGATGGTGTGTGTCACCTGAGGGAGGAAAAAACCTTATCATGCAAAAATGAATTTAGCTCAGGAATATAAACTGAGATGTACATGCAAAATATATGCTATTTACATGAAAAATGTACGACTTTCATTAATGCTTTTTTATTTTCCAGCATAAAGCTCACTTTTAAAAATGTCACAATGTGTGATTTAAAATATTATGATAAAAAGCATATACAGGATTTTTACACATTTTGGATCTGATGTCTTCTCTTTGTTTCTGTACTGTCTTCATCCTCTCTCTTGTTCTTTCTTCTAATTTTCTCCTTTTTTCTTCCATCTCCTGTAGAATCTTTCTGTCCATTTCAAAATGGCAGCCACTGTTTGCTGCCACCATCTCCTCTATCTTCTCCAGCAGCTCTGTGACCTGAGTCCCATCACCCCTGTTCTTATTGTTGAGAACATGATACCTGTTCCCACATTTCTCAACCAGCCACTGTAGGGCTCTGCCTTCACTCTCAATGTGCTGCTCTATAGGTATGTCTCCCAGACAGTCACCAAAGGTGAACAGAACTATAGAGTGGCTCCAGACTCTCTCAGTGAGAAGGTTCATGTGCCCCTCTACTACACTTTTCTCGTGTTCTTTAAATGTTTTGTCCACACGTAAGACCAGCAGTAGAACGTGAGGTCCTGGAGGACACAGAGAAACATTGAGCACAATCTCCCGTTTCAGTAACTCACTGCTGTCCTCAACAAGTTCATTAATCCACCAGTCTGGAGCTTCAACCACAGTGATCTTCCTTCCTGCTACTTCTCCCTGTCTCTTTACACACTGTGCAGTTCTCTTTAACTCAAACTCCTCTCTGTCCAGGATGGTGTTTCCTGCTGAACTCTTCCCAGCACTTCTGTACCCCAGCAGAACAGTCCTGAGCTCTGAGAGATGGTGTGCGTCACCTAAGGGAGGAAAAAATATGCAAAAATAAATTTAGCTCAGGAATATAAACTGAGATCTACATGCAATAAATGCAGTATTTATATGACATGTAATGCATTAATGCTTTTTAATTATTATTTTCCAGCATTAAGCTCACATTTAAAAAAGTTATGTCACCATGTGTGATTTAAATATTGTTATGATAAAAATCATATACAGGATTCTTACACATTTTGGATCTGATATCCTCTCTCTGTTTCTGCACTTTCATCATCCTCTCTCTTGCCCTCTCTTCAAATAATCTCTTCCTTTCTTCCACTTGCTGTAGAATCTTTCTGTCCATTTCAAATGGCAGCCACCGTTTGCTGCCACCATCTCCTCTATCTTCTCTAGCAGCTCTGTGACCTGAGTGCCATCACCCCTGTTCTTATTGTTGAGAACATGATCAAACTCCTCTCTGCCAAGGATGGTGTTTCCTGCTGAACTCTTCCCAGCATATCTGGACCCCAACAGCACAATCCTTATCTCTGGGGGACCGAGTGAGTCACCTGTAGAACAAACAAATTCATCAGCCTTAAAAAAAGTACCATTCTTGTATGTAACCAATATTTTGTGCAGATACACAATCTATGCTATGTAAGTAACACAATACTCTGTTCTTGGTAGTGTGGAGTTTTACCTGAGGGAGTAATAAAAAAACGTTTCACCTAAATAAGTACAATAAGTCATACAAAACATTTTATATACAGGATGCATAATTGCATTATGTATGCATAATTATTTAATTGTTTTCAAAATTATTCTTACTCTTTGAACAACAGCTATGTTATAACTAAATGGGAAGCTGGGTTTTAACAATAAGTAATTGTGTTAAATGCTCAGAATACAACAAAGTTTTTTTTACAAAAAGTTTTTTAATAAAAAAGTTGTTTTTATTCAGTCCACATTCCAATTTTGAAAAAGTAGTCAGATTTTAAGTTACTTTCTAAATCCATACTAGAATCATTTTAGGAAAGAAAATTAAAAAGAAAAACAATCATTTTAAAATCTGCAAAAACAAACACCATGATTTGGGCAGAAGAGGGAGAATTTTAAGAAAGGCATTGAGTTTAAGTGACTGCTAGGGTCAACTCTAAACCTGTTATGAATTTGCCTTGCCAAAATCAACTTGCTTATCAAGTTGGTTTCCTCGTGTGTTTTTTAAAAGTAGATATATGTATATTTACTATTTGTTTTCATCCATTCCTTTTTTACCATTTCTTTTTTCATCATTCTGTCCTCACACAGTAACTTATTGATTTTATACCTCCCTGAATTTTCAATCTACAACCATCAAATTTCATTTCGACTTAACAGCTCTTGTGAAGCTCATAATTTCATACTGGCAAAACTCATATCTACTCATTCTTTCATTTCTTTCATCTTTGTCTTGATATCTGTAGCCAGTAAGACTTTAGGACTTTGAGAGTGGAGAATAACTCAATAGTTCACCTTTTTTCCACAAAGTCCTAAAGTCTCCTCCCCTGATTTATCTGTGTGGTCGTGTCTGTGTAGAGGTGTGTTTCATGTAGTGTAGGAGAAGTGCTTGTTGTAATTTTATGACCGGCACCTGTACTCATTTTATTTTGTGCACAATCATTTATTCTTTATTTGTGTCACTGAATCATTAACAACATGCAGTTCTGTTTCTCTCTCAACTTTGTGAAACAGGGAGTCAAGTGGATGTGGAATGTGCAGATAAGAGAGCAACAAAAACTGAGAAACCGTTTATTCTATCCGCATCCATACAATGCTTTGTGCACTTGTATATTTGCTGATCTCTTGTAAACAAGACTATTAAACCCTTTTCTTGAGTGATTTATCTTACACCGTATTTGTCTAAAAAAGTTATTTCTATTATTGCCAGTTTAGAAATTTCCACCACACTAGCATTCACCTGTATGTATTATTTCCGATATACAGTAGTTGGGGTGTGAAGCATAGAATGATACCTTTTTGCATACCTGCCCACCGAAGAGTTTCTAGTACTCCATGTAAAGTGGGGAAACAGTTCCCAACACCTTGGACACCACCCCTTTCAACTCCTCCGATAAGTGCTACAGAACCCTGTATAAAATAATCCTGTATACTAAAAAGACTGTATACTAAAAAATCTCTTCCCTCATGCCATCACCCTCATAAATACTTGACTAGATCAATCTGCCCTGCCATAACTACCCTTGTTTTCTCTGATAGTCATAACACGATTTCACACACTTACAATAATGTATTATTCTTATACTGTAAATATCCAAGTTCACTTCCCTACACCGGCCCTACTGATATTAGCAATACTGGCACTTTATGTATATAACGTTACTACGTCCTATTGTGTATTGTATTTATTGAGCTATTAGTCTTTATGTAGACTAATATCTAAAACTATGACAAATTCCTCGTATCACCATAACTGTTATATATAGCTAATAAACCAGATTCTGATTCTATTATAATGTGTATATAATCAATATTATATCCATTTTATCTCATTTAGATTTATTGCCTTTAAATGTTGCTTTTCTGTGTCAGGTTTATGGAGGTGGTATATGCCTCAAATGTGAAGTCTTTATAGAGATATAGAGAACTATAGAGATAACTGTCTTCCCTTTGCTTGTTTCATTTTTGGTCATTTTTTTAATCTATAATTTGTTCCTCAAGAGTGCATTTATTTATTTGTTTATTTATTTGTTTGTTTGTTTATTTATTACTGATTTGTTTCATTATGTTCGGTTGTGTTTCTCTATTTGTTAATTTGGTTGTTTTTCCTCTTTATAGGATTATAACTTGGTGCCTTAAGTGCCAGACCATGTGTAAGTTTACTGTAGAGCTTTCAGTGTAGAGAGCAGTGTACCCTTTTGTAGTTCTCCCTATGAGAGAGGCTTGCATTATGTCCGTTTGTATAACGTTTTCTCTGGTTGTAGTTTGTAGGGAGTCGTATCTCAGATCAGGTTAAGCTTTGTGTCAAGAACTCTTGCATGTATCTATAGTCATCAATGCACAAACATCAGGTTAATTACTCTGGTTTCATAATTGTTAATTATATATCCAGTTTCTTCCTTAATTTTTAATTGGAATAAAAATAGTAACTTTTATATTTTATTTATTTATTTATTTTTAATCTTTCAGGATTGTTGGGTCATCCTTTGCCAACTACCAAACAGTGGGTTCTCCCCCTTGGTAAAACAGGACTGGCCCGCTGGATAATTATTAAATAATTTTACCTATGTGGGATCTTTTCCTATTCTAGAAAAGTGTAGAATGGCTTTCACCTTTCCTATAGATGGTTAACACCTTTGCAGCCCTACTGAATGTATATCACACAAAATGCACATTAAAGCCAACAAGCACAGAATCCATAAAGGGCTTGAGATCAGATAATTGGCACAATGGTGAAATTTCTGTTATTAATCTCAGGGTGAGATTAACCTCTAAATACACCCAAAAGTCTGCTTAGTCTTTTTTAGATGTGCATTCTCTTGATTTTTCTTACTTGTAGTAATATTGAAACCTACTAGATTTATATTGTGCAGCAGGCATGCAAAAAAATGGTTGTTGTTGATCCATTGACTACCTAGCTAAAGTTGTTGATCCATTGATTATCTTAGCTAATTCTCCACCGTCATACGACTGCCAGCCCGACGTGGAGGGCATAGAGGACATGCCTCCCCTTAAACACATGCGTTGGTCTCTGTGCTGCAGCACAGGGCCACTCTGCTCCTCTAACTGAGACAGTCATGCCCTCTTATGTGTTTCTGTGTGATGGTGGAGTGGGCGATAAAACCAACTCAGACAAAATTTGTGAAAACAAAAATAATTTCTGGTCAATAGCAACAAGTCTCCTAGATATAATGCTTATATGCATCATTTTTACTGAAATTAGAATGGAAAAAGTGAGCAACATCACAGTTCATTGCACTCAATCTGACAGATGTCAAAATAAAGAATAAATAAAATGACTTACCCATTTTAATCTGATACCTTCTGTCCTTTTGTTGATTATTTACTGAACATCAAGGGTACAGTGAAATAACGATGGCTGTTTGGTTGTTGTGGGATGTCACTAAACAAGACTCTCAGAAGTTTCCCAGAATGGAATGCAGCTCCTCCTGTTTATGAAATGGCTAGTATTTAAAGCTACGTTTTACATCAGTTATTTCTAACATCTTAAAGATTAATTTAATAACTTTAATAAAAGTTCCATTTTTTGTTTATTTCCGTTTATCTGTGATGTTATATAGTTTAATTAATGATGGCATTATATTCCACCTCATTGGAACTTTAAAAACAGTAGAACAGTAGACTATAGGACTATAGTAGTATATAATAACATCACAGTAGCATAACATAACATACCAGTAGACTATAGGACTATAGTAGTATAATAACATCACATAATGATATAAATTAGCTGCATAGTATATAGTAGTAACATGATAAATTTATGCTATATTAATGCAACAAAATCTTCCAGTAATAGTTCAGGACTTTCATCTAAAACGCTATTACAAAAGCATACAAATAGAATAAACGTTTTATACTCCTGAATTAAAAAAAGATTTTCAAAAAAGTACAAATTGTACTGCTCCTTACCCATTTCTGCCTTTACGGAAACGACAAAATGGAGAACGCAGTACAACATTCTTCTACACCCAATAGCGCCTCCTTATTAACCCCTTACGGAGACTAAATTCTTCGTTTCTCTGTTCTTCACTTGATGATTGTCACTAAAGTGAAAACGCTTCAATAATATTTTACATTTGCTTAAAACATTTTATAAAACATTAGATCTGTGTGTATGATTAAGATTAATATGCAGATAGTTACTGTGACGCTGCGAGCGTCAAGGGAGACAGATGGGACACATACGCCCAGAAAAACGTTTAATACAGAAACCGAAAGTAAAACACGAACAACTTTTGGTAAACTGCAAACGACAACACAAGCATATGGTAACGGCGATAAGTTGAACCAGAACTTGCACGAAGCAAAAACAACGACAACGACCGATAACCTAGGAATTAAAGACAGGGTTTAAATACCTAAATGAATGATGGGCAGGTGCAACACATAATGACACAACAAGGACGGCGTGACTACATGTGGAGGCTGAGTTGAACAAGGTTAACAATAAACAAATCATATTTTACCAATGATGTATACTTTGCAATGTATATTTCTCCAATATAAAATGCATATTTCTCCAATATAAAAAGTCTTCAGTCCTATTGTCAACATCGCCAGTTGCCTTGATCCTTTGTACCTCCACCTGTAGTTTGTGGTTTTGGATTATTCTTTTTATTTATTTTGGATTATTCCCTTATTAACCCTTCTATTGTGTTCGTTTCAGGTTAACGTTCATAGTGTTCCCAGTCACTTTTGAGCAGCATCATTTTATTTAATTACTAATCAACAAAAATACATATTTTATCATCTAATGTTGTGTTAGATCTTTTATGAACTTCAGCTCTTGTGAAC
>JAOXYF010000269.1:0-12679 GCA_028565775.1 Sternarchorhynchus goeldii | reverse complement strand
CCCCCCCCCCCCCCCCCCCCCCCCCCCCCCCTGAGAGAAACAGACAAACAGAGAACACGCAATTGTGTGTGTTGGCTTGAGAGAGAACGCTACAGACATATCTGTGTGGGAGGCGTGTCCTTTGTCTTAATGAATCATTTGTAGTCTGTGCCATTCACACTTTTCTCCATGGTTACTCCTTCCATTTTGCACACACATGCACAAACACGCACACACAGAGCTCTCTCACACTCACACAGATCCCTCCAAGTATGCATGCACGCGCACACACTTCCCTCCATCTCTCTCTCACACACACACGGCCCATTCCAGTAAAGTTGATATTATATCAGGTTACAAACAAATCATCCCACAGGTGTACAGCTTGCATTACACACCTAAGCCCTGTGCCGATCAGCATGCTCACTTCTGTTCCTCACTAAGAGACTGAAGAACAAGTCCTCCTCAGCTCTCCTGCCTACATAGCTTTCACAGGCAAAACATCGTTCCAGGATGGAGCCCAGACGTTACAGCGCAGGGGGGGGGGGGGGGTGTACGGAGAGGTGTACACTCCACATCCATCATCTTCAGACCCTTTCCTGGGTTCAGATAGTGCTAGTAATTCAAATAAAGGAAAATGAGTACTAGACTGTGTAATAATCTAGCAATAATCAGAGTTCAGTACCTTCAACTCAGACAAGGCATCAAGGTTCATTAAAATGGAACAGACAGGTCCACATCACATGTGCCAAGTGTCATTCTTCAAAAGGCCATATCACCTGTACGCATGTTTGGTGATGACAGGAGTAAACAAGCAAGTGTTTACACCCTCGATGCGCACCTTTGAGCTCTAGTCTGGAACACACACACACACACACACACACCCCCCCACCCCTACAACCTAACTTCAGGAATGCAATCTTCAAACTGAACCATAACCTGTGCGTCCAGGAGTGTATCTAAACACACACTGCCACTCTGATCAAGTTAATACTCTGAACTATGTAACAATCCATGTGAACACGTTTATCCAAGTTCTTTGATCTTGCCATCTACCAATCAGCAGCGAGCAAAACCAGATATGTGGCTTGTATCATGTAAACAGCTTTAGCCCAGAGTCCCGGCCCAGATGTGGCTGAGGTACAGGCCAGGTTCCGCTGGAGCGCTGGGCCGCAGATACCAAGACCAACGTACTGACACTGACCCCCGATGTAAACAAGGGATCTTGCGCAATCATAGCACTGCTGTGCGAGCAAACACTTCAGGTGAATTATAACCGTAAGCTGGTACTGTTGTGTATGTAAACACAAGCACTGTTCTTGAACGGTGAGTGTTTCATGGTCTCTGCAGAAGGCTTAATGAACTATTTGGAATTGACATAGCTGCTCTAGTTATCTTAAAAGTGTCAAGCTGTCAGAGAAGGAAGCAATTCAAGCATGCATAACCTTCCCCCCAACACACACACACACACACACACACACACACACACAACGAAGGTCAGGGAGGGTCTAGAAGGCATGAGAACAGCTGGCTCTCCTGGTGCCGTCCATGGGAAAAACGAACACCTGAACCACACTGATATGGACCAGATCATTACAGCCAGAAGACTGAGATTTAATCAAGGACATTGGTAGTCCGATGAGGGATAACGCATGAACTGGCGCCGCAAGGCTAAGCGGTGCTCATGGAAAATGCTGTGCAAATGGTCACAGGAGGAATGGGTCAGAACACGCAGTGTGTAGAACCCAGTAGCTGAGCAGGAGTGGTGTCTCAAACCTGCGTGTGCCGTCCAAAAAACATACCACAAGCATGTAAGGGTCAGAACTGGACCTTGGACCAACGAGAGGTGGTCATTGGGTCCAACGAGACCCGTTTTCTCTTACATCACATGGACAACAAGGTACTTGTGCACTGTTTACAGGAAAATGAGCGCGTCAGGATGCATCGTGGGAAGAACCTTTGAGGAGGACCTGGTTCATCCAGGACCATCAGTCATGGCAAGGACGTTCCCTGAAGGCAGCGGAACGATGGTGTGAGGAGTTCAAGGCGTCTCCCTGGCCCCTTAATCCCCTCCCTCAGTCCAATCGAGCATTTGTGGAATGTGCTGGAACAACAGGTATGACGTGGGTTGGTTTCACTTTGTGGACTTAACGAATCCAGTGTATCCGTTTTAGTGCCAGACGGCACAGGGCAGCTTCAGGGATCTCCGAGAGTCCGACTCTCGGGAGGTCAGGGCGGAGTTGTGAAGCACCAGGTGCTCATCGCCGTTTACACTCTTACCTGCTCAGCTGTGCGGCTCTTCGCAACACCTACCTGACGCCTACAGGACCTGCCAGTGTTGCTATGACCACCTCACGGGTATGTTTCACAGGTGTGCTACTGCCATCTGTTGCCCACTGGACGCCACACCCGTTTCCCAGACGCCTAGCATCCCACTCACTGATGGAAATAACACTAGGTCATTGTTTTGGTTGCAAAAAAACCCCCATTTAAATAAACATTCCACAGCGCAGCAAAGAAACCAAGATACGAGCTAGACACATCAAAGTACGAGAGAGAGAGAGAGAGAGAGAGAGAGAGAGAGAGAAAACGCCGTGGAGAACGAGAGAGCCAGAGAGCTGTGGAGATCAAGACAGCAACAGATGAGGTAGTTCCGAGTGAAGCAAACATCCAAAGGAAGGAATATGAGAAGTTGAAAAATTACTAGGGGCTGATGGAGGAAACGGAGAGAGAATGTGGAAGGTTGAACCGAGGTAGTGAAGGACGTGTAGAGGCTCCAGTAAATGGTAGGAATGGCAACACTAAGTCGTTGGGTTTTGTTTCAGTTTTGTTTCTCATGCGGAGAAGCAGGTCGTAAAGCCAAGGCCTGAGCACCTGCCTGGCTGTGGACACGCCAGAGGACAACAAACTTCAAACACTTTTAAAATGCAGCACACAGAACGAGGTGTTTCCTAACCAACCAGATCAAGTTCTCCAGTAATCACACAGTCATGGGGCAGGCAAGTCAGGACCAGTCATTTTCAGGACACCATGGTTGCTTTCCCTCGCTCCCTCCCTCTTGGGAGAAAAGTCACATTTTATGCAACCACACCCTGCCACTGGCACTACGAACAGTTCTGTCCACAATAACTCAATTACACAATCACCAGCGCATGTGGTCTCTTTCTCTCTCCCACCCACCCACACACCCACACACACCCACACCCACACCCACAGCAAAAACTCTATTACTGCTTGAAGAGGAGAAATTTGAACACAATCCCACCAATACTTTCACCACACTCACAATCCTGAAGACCTCCATCTACTTTCACACCTTCCACACCACCCTCAGACTACACCACTGCTTCCTAAGGTCATTAACATTCTTCCACACCACCACCTTTATCATCATCGTTATTATTATGATTCTACATCACCACCCATGATTAAGGGCATTTAACTCACAAGGACGGAAGGGAGAAAACCCCAAATCAACCAACCAACCACACACACACACACCTGAATGTTTTCCATCCTTCACTAAGAAACGAAAAATGTAGTTGCCAAATAAATGTAATGCCATAATTGTACTACACCGTTACATCCCATCCAAACAGGTCTCATTCCTGAGAGCTGTGCCTACCTGCCTATGACAGATGCATGCAAAGCTGAGCTTCCTGCGTACGTTTCCACGGTGATTCTGAGAGAATGTGCCTGGTTTCACCACACCTACAGCCAGCATCACTCCAGGCAGTGCTTCAAACAACATGGGTCTGCCCGTTTGTTTACAGTTAGCACAGAGCGTCCACAAGACAGGCAGCCAGCATCTCCCATATTTACCCTCCCCCTCCCTCCCCCGCAGCTAGCGCATGGGCATCTCAGGACACGGGACACTCTCCGGGACGTCTCCCGTAAGGGAGAATGCTCGGTTTCAACTAGTCAGCAAGTCCATCAAGACGTGAAAATGAAACATCATAAAAACTCAGAAGAACTCCATGTTCCGTCTAATTGGATTCTCATTAACAGACGTCTCTGAGTACAGGGAGCAGTGTGCTCTCACCCTTAAGCACCCTTAGAAGGGGGGAAGGGGGGGGCATTTAAAATTGAATCCTTGAAGGGCACAAGGAAATTTCATATGTGAAGAACAGAATGTGAGATGGGTTCCTCAAAAAGAGGTTCTGTATGGACAAAACTGGGTAGCAAAGGACTTGTTATGGTCTACTGCTGTAATATCAGGGCTCGATTTAACCCCTGTGAACTGACTGAGGCTCTGGACTCTCACACATGATGACGTCCTGAGTTCCCTCAGAGATGTCAGGACATAAGTTGAAGGTCTGCATTAGGAGAATGTTGACCAGCATCTTGGACCTCGTGCACAGGAGGAAAACCAATGTCTCATCCAAGCAGAAGGGGTAGGTGTTGTTCACTCAAACATGCTCCATCGCGCACACACAATTCTCTGGATGCCTGCGTGTGCGCGTGCATGCATGCATTTTCCTAGGTGCATTGTGGGTAGCGAGAGCTGAAGGTAGGATGAGGCACCGTGTAACCGTGCCGATCAGGATTACCATGCGTGTTGAAGAAGGAGCCCCATAAGCATGTGTCTCAGTGTCATCCAACACAGACTTGTGCGGGCAGAGAGGAGCAGAAAGCGGGCACAGAGGAGCAGAGAGCGGGCACAGAGTTTTCATTTCTATATTTCCAAAAAAAAAAAAAAATAATAATAATAATAATAATAATAATACTATTTAAGAAGGTACTGAAGGTCAGTCAGTTTGTACAATTAATTAAAGAAACACAATATTGTTATAAAGGGAAAATATCCAATCGGTTTCTTGTTACTACCCAGTTCTAATTGTCCAGTATGATGGCCTCAAACTTCACACTGATACAGACTTTAAACACAGTAATGACATCAAATAACCCTACTGTCATATTCCTGTGTGATCATGCACATCACAACTGGGCTGACAAATCAGGCCGTTCACCATTACTCTGTTACTCTGGCTACAGGGAGAATCAGGCCGTTCACCATTACTGTTACTCTGGCTACAGGGAGAATCTTTCACCCATCAACAAATCATTTCCTTGCTACCCTAGTAGTCAATCTGCAAATAGGGAAGGAAGTTTTGCAAATATTCAGAACAAAGGGGGCGGAGGTATGCAAATGTATTACTGCTCTATAGAGTCCCATAGTTCACCGGTTATTAAAACAGCATCTTGGATCTCCTGCAGTGAATCACCGTGGAAGGTGCGTTCAGCCGTGGTTTGCACACTCTTCTACGACACGTGGAGCCAGGCAGCAGCTGCTGGACCTGGAACCTCTTACCAGACCCACTCATCAACTGGGCTACTTCACCCCCAACAAAATGAATCAACACTTACCCCTCAAAACCAGCCACTCCGAACAGAACTTGGGGGTTAGGGGGCGCAAAACACAAAATTACAGGAAGTTTATTGCATGACAACACAACCTAATTTATGCTTTAGTGGGCGAGTTTAAAAAGGCTGTTTATCAATAAAACACTTGGTTCAGTCCATTTATCTACAGCACATATTCTGTTAGTTACCATACGAGTAGTTATTTCTACTGAAATTGAATTAACGTGGAAATGACATGCTGAATACAATATACCGCACACACACAAAGATTAACAGATTAAGGTTTAACATAAAGGATTACTGAAAGCAGTGACATATGCAAAAAGTCGTGAGCAGAGAATCATGGGAGGTCAGCCTCTAACCCCTAGTAGCCTTAAAACATGCCCTAATCCACAGAAAACTAAATAATGTACTTCAAAAAACAATTCCAGATTTATCAAGAACAATTTATTACCCAGATTAATTATGAACTGAGCACAATTCTAAGAGTGCTGAGCAGAAACAGAAGACCACACAGATACCATCTCTGAAGACCACACAGATACCATCTCTGAAATATTATTGATGGGAAGCAGAAAGGGAGCTGTGCACGTGTGTGAGATCTAGCTGCATGTCTCATCTGTCATCGTTTGCTCATGTCTTGCATCTCTACCTCTGCTCTTACTGTTTTACTACTATTCAGTTATGTCCTCATGTACATGATCCTATCTGACAGTACAAAGGGTACTAAACTAAGGGTACTAAAGGTCAAATTAATTTTGCATTTTTTTAATTTTATTTTACAACCCCCTACCACCTACTACGCCGCCCCAACACCATCAAAATACTCTAAACCTCTCCTGATTGGCCAAAACGTTTAGTTTTTTTTAAAGACTGCAGATGTGTGAAGGAACTCCAGATAAAACCCACTGGGTTGGCCACTGCTCGTCACTGTCAAAGCAAGACATTTATCACCACGGGAACAGTGGTACTTATCGACTACTCAAAAAAGAGGAAAAATAATCAATAAAACGAGAAATGTATACGGCTAAACTCATTTTTGATGTGACGCTTGGACTGAGGTTAGCCATCTCGTCACTGACTGCTAACTGCAAAAAGGAACCCATAAGAACTCTATACATCTTTATTATATAACACACACAAACAACCCCACTCACCTCCACAGACTGCGTGGGCATCTTCAGCGGAGGAAGGCTCGGCTTGCCTGCTGTCTTCAGCTCTGGAAGACCCTCGTAGGACTGTCTGTGGAAGTCCTCGGGGGAGGCCTTCAGGTCCGGCGAGCCGCTGGCCACCTGCTCGGGCCCGTCCATGGGCCGCACCAGTGCCATGGGCTTCCTGGAGTTGGCCAGGCTGGGCTTGGAGGACAGCGGGAGAGGGTAAGTTTGGGAGGCCAACGGAAGGGCGTCTCCGCCCGCCTGGGGCGCCTCCTTCTGGGCCTGAGCATGGAGCGGCGCTTCCTCCGGTAGAACGGGAGAACGCGGGCGGCCGTCGTGGCGATCGTCGTCGTGGTGATCAGAGTCGCCGGACTCGCTGGAATGTAACGGGGAGAGCGGGTCAGCGGGTGGGGTCAGGTCAGTCAGCACAGCCGGCATGGTGGAGAAGCCCCTCCCGTCCGGAGGGGCGTCTTTGCCGAGGGCCAGGCCGAACTCCGGCTGGTACGCTGAAGGCTGAGAAGGGCCTCCCTGGACTGGCTGGGGGCTGCCGTAGGACGAGGCGCTCTGGAACGAGGCATCCATCTTGTCCCTCTGCGTGGGGTGTCCTGACCGTCTGTATGACGACGACAACGATGATGCAGCCGTCGTTGGAGCAGAAGGACAGTCTTTGATCACTTCGTCATACTGACAGCTGTTCCCATCCTCATAATTACCCAGCATCCTTTGGATAAGACTGGACAATTCGTCTCCTTTGTTCGTCTGAAAATAAAACGGTGTTTCAGTGTCATTTATAATATACTGCCACGGGCAAAAATCCCTCCAGTTCTCTCTCTCTCTCAACCCTGTGTTTAGTTTTAAACTCATGACATTCTATAAAGATTCATGGGTTAATGAGTAGCTATTTAGAGATTACATGAAGATTTACAAGATAATGAGAAGCTTCAGACTCTTTGCAGTTCTTCTCCCTCATGGAAGTTTGATTCCTAAATGTAGCGATTTACTCCAAATCAGCCAGAGTTCTTCCAACTGCGTTTTGGTGTTTATAACAAACGCCAGGCTAACCTCACACTTCCCTGGTGTTTACTCACCCAGGGTTTACTGAAATGTGGTGGCCTGCCATATTTAACTAACAAACAATACATCGCGCAGGTGCTTCAGTGGAAACCTTAACCAGAAAGAGAGAGCAGCTTCAACAGCTGACGTGCAGGGATGCAGTAAAGGGAGACGGGGTCTGAAACGATTTTCCTTGCTACTACCTTCGGAGGACGATGGTCACCTACAGCCCAGTGTTTGCCTGATTCCAGGCCTGGCACAAGGACACTCAATATATCGTTTGCGAAAATAAAATATTAGTAACTTGTGGATGTGCATGCGTGTTTGAGTTGTGAATATTCTGGTCAATATCATTCCAGAAGACATTCCAGAAGAGTGCAGTTAGCATTTGGATCGATCACAGTACTTCACTGGACGTTCCTGCACCTTCCAGTGCTCAACCTGCTTGGATTTCAGAACCAAGAACATCCTGAATAATTATCAGTGTCTGGACTCTAATGATTTTATCTATAAAGAACCAGGCATGGAGGAAGTTTTAACAAGTTCTCTCTTCAGTGGGTCATAAGCTTCTTCTCCAAGGTGGAATTCCTTCCCAGATACTTGGAGTGGGAAAACAAGGACTTTGTTTCCATCTTCCGGAGTGAGAGCACCATTAACCACCAGACGTTTCTCTAGCTGTGGTCGGCACCTGATCCTGAACCCCATAATGGAACAGACAGTCGGGATTCACAGAGGGGAACAACATGATTTAAATACTACAACTAAACCCTTACCTCCTACGTCTCCACAGTGTCTCTCTCTAACGGCACAAACACACAGGGCCACGTGTGCAGACCACAACACTGTGGGAGGTGCTCAGGAGATCAACAAAGAGGTTCTGTCTGAACGTAAACCACCTGCATCCACGCATCTCTGTGCCTCAGACTGATACCATTATAGAAAAAGAATCTCTCCCAAAAGAATCTCTCCCAAAAGAATCTCTCCCAAACGCACCGTCTGCTTCTCCAAGGCTAAATGGGGATCTTTTATTTCACCATCTCTGTTTCACATGCTTTCTGTCTCTCAAACACAAACAAACAGACCCAGGCTCTTTCCCTCTAGGTCAAACACTAACTGATGCTCTCCCTCCCTCCCTCTCTCTCCCCCACCTCTTTTCCACAGAGCCTAATTAACTGCAGTAGCCACATAATGACCTGCAGAAGGTGTTGAATGTCTGATGGGAGTGTGTGAGGGTACAGGCAAGTCGCCTTTACACTTTTAGAAAAGACGACATCTTCACCCCCCCTCCCCCCGCCTCCACATCTCTCTCTCTCTCTCTCATCATTCAAATGTCAGTCTCACCCCAAAGCCCAGACACAAAGTTCCAAGGGAGCTCATTAAATTGCTCACTCTTGCACATATGCTTGCAAACACACCTCTGTGTGTGTGTGTGTGTGTGTGTGTCCATCCATCTAATCCTGAAGCAACCGTGAGACCAATCGACTGTGTCCACAGGTGATGTTCTGACACTTGGTGGAGTCACGGCATCACGACTCATAAGACCTGGACACTGATTACACTCAAACCATCATGCAGTGGAAAAATAAAAATACAAAACATTAATTCACCAGCAGGAACAACACAGATCGATTCTAAATACAGGAGGTGTATGTAACCCACGTTCAGGCCCCTGTAATGATCTACACTCCTCCCTGCATGACTGCATCCTGGAATGGACTTACTGCGTCTGTCCAAATTCACCACCACCTTCAGACACTGAACACCCACTGCTTCAACAGCACAGAATCAACCTAAACACTGGTGTAGACCAAGTACTTCCCTTCATAGAAACGGCACGTCGCGTTCAGGAATGGTTTGAGTTCAAGGTGTTGATTTGGCCTCCAAAACTCCCCAGAGCCGAATCGCTCGTCTGTGGGACGCACTCAAAAAACCGGTCCGACCATGGAAGCCCCGCACCACCTCACAACTTACAGGACCTGCTGACGTCCTGGAGTCCCACCTCTCAATGGCTCAGTCCTTTGGCCCCAGTAGGGGGGTCTGTTCTATATTAGGCAGTTTTAAAGTTATGGCCGATTATTGAATACAGGTCACTGACAGATTAGTTGTTTTAGCGATGCTATTGTAACTGTATATAAAATATTTCTCATTTTTATTAATATATTTCTCATATTAAATTTTTTTCACTAGAATACAATCAGTAAACCAGAATTTTGCATGAATTATTAAAATAATCTGAAAAAACCTTCTATAGGCTACAGAGGGAAGTATTTAGTGTGATCTGATTGAAACAGCTTTTATACAGAGTATAAGTATTTAGAAGTATTTAGTGTGATTTATACAGAGTATAAGTATTTAGAAGTATTTAGTGTGATTTATATAGAGTATAAGTATTTAGAAGTATTTAGTGTGATTTATATAGAGTATAAGTATTTAGAAGTATTTAGTGTGATCTCCCTTTACACTTGAGCAACAACAGAAACCTGGATCTCTTAAAGCCTCTTAAACCCTGATATAATAAACTTCAGTACAGTGTCCTCAAAACAGTTCAGGATGTACTTAGTGCCAAGGAAGGTCACAATAAATACTGACTTTTACCTGCAGAAGAATCATATTTCCTGAATTTTCTGTTTAATTCTTTAAAAAGAGATATTAATGGTATATGTTATCATAATGTGATATTAATGGTATATGTTATCATAATGATTGCTTAAACAACACGTCTGTTAATAGAAGATGACTTTCACAGTAATGAGTGTATTACTGTATGGACGCGCACGGACGCGCGCGCGCGGCTCTTGTAGTTCGGTGGGATCTTTAACTCTTGGGTTCCGTCAGCACAAGGATGATTACATCCACTGAGACGGCGAACCACTGTGGCAGGAACCGTGTGAGAGAGCCTCAGCCGGAGCGCGTTAGAGGAGGACGAGGAGACGAACGCTGCAGTAAAAGCGCAGGACCTCCAGGAGTGATGTGGGGAGACGGAGCTTTAAATAGACACACAGGCCCACGGCGACAGGCAACCTCCACTCAGCGGCCTGGATTCAGGGGCAGCTGCCCACGTGGACGTCTCTGTGACGTCTTGCCCACGGTTGAGAAACACTTCACCCCCCCCCCCCCATCTCTCTCTCTTCTTTCCATTTTCTGCCCTTCTACACTATTTGCAGCACAGTCAGCAGCAGAACAGTATAACAGAAGAGAGTGTGTGTGCGTGCGTATGTGTGTGTGTGTGAGAGAGAGAGAGCTTTTTCCTCTGAATCCTGTTCCCTATGTAACGTAGCATTAGTGTTAGCAAAGAGTCTGAATGCATAAAATGGTGGATCACTGTAACTCTAACAAGCATCATGGTTTTGATGCAGTAGGACTGACAGACCCAGCATTTCATTTCCAAATACATCACATTATACACGATATCTGCTTCAATCTTCGATTAACAGGTTTGACCATTAAAAATCTGGTTTTTATTTCAAACCGGGCAGAATTCTAGGTATCAAGGACAGGATCATGAGGCCAGTACCACAGAGTAAACGCTCTCAGTGCAGGACCTCCAGGATCTGAACGTCACGGGTCCAAATTCTGAACCAGTTTGTTCCTCACAATGCCACTGACGCGCCCACAGACCCCGTTCACACCAGGGCCTGTGCACCTGATCTCTGATCTGTATCCTGATAAAACACTCAGCAGTCAAATTTGTCCACAGTTAGCAGGATAGAGATCTGGTTGCAGTATGAAGCTTAAAAATGCAAATCTGCTTCGATCACCCAACAACGATCCTTCTATAACATTCTTTTTTTCTTGTTGTTCTATATGTAAATAATGGTTCTATATGTAAATAATGGTTCTATATGTAAATGATGGCAGCCACAATTTTATAGGCCACTCCAGCTCAAGTTGTTCCACTGCAAGGCAGATCCTGGACACATCATGTGATAATGTACTGGAACAAAGTGGTTTGGAGACACAGTTACACCTTCCATATCATCAAGGTGCGGCTCAAATCACTTCATGAAATGAAAATCACATCGAAATCAGTTTCAAGTGCATCTAAGGTGAATACATAGCCAGATGTGCCACTACGCCCCCTTGGGGACCCACAGAGGATATTCAGTCTATCTTACAGGAAACGTGTTTTGGGCAGCTCCACAATTACTCCCCGAACGCCCCTGGGAACCAGCAGAGGAAACCCCAGAGCCACACAGGAGCAGATGGACTGACTGACTCTCACCTTGTAAGGCTCCCCAAAGAGAGGAGTACTCTCCTGGTAGAGATCTCTGTACTGCTGGGTCTCCTGGTTCCTCCTCTCCCATTCCCTCCTACGCAGGACATTCAGGTCTTCACGCAAACTGTGTGCAGGACAGAAAACATGTCTAAACAGGTAGCAAAAAACGGTAAACATTTAGGCAAGTTTGGCCGATATCAAAGTTACTGATCTGCAGCGTGCACAAATCTGAACGTGACGGGACATGAACATACTTTAAAGAAACAGAAAAAGAAACAATTGGTATGAATTTTCCAATATTCCAATGATTACACACATTTCTGAAAAGCTGGCCACAAAACACACTAATACACACACACACACACTCCACTAAAACACACGCAGCTAATGAGAGAAAGGGATGGGAGGCAGGAAGGGAACATCAGATTTAGCCATGTGACCTCTGACCAGTGCACACGCAGACCAAAGCAGATGCATGACCTCTGACCCTACAACCCGGACAGCCCGAGACCCGCTGGTGCTGGATAGAGGCCAACGGAGCAGAGCCACGACAGGCTCACGCAAAACTGCACAAGACTGAGAAACGTCATAAACTCTGAATATAAACAGCAGTGAGGAAAAAGAAAAAAGAGAAGAAAACAGTAAAAATGAATTTTAATAAATAAAACCCTCCATCACATTTCATCCCTGTGGAAAAGGCTAACAATTAAAACTTGAAATAGCTTTTCCACAGCTTTCAATATGAGGAGAATTATGTTCATCATGAATGTACTGGTGGGATGGGCAACAGGACGTGCTCTAGATCCACCACCCTGAGGACAGAGCAGGGGAGACAGGTGTAATTATGCACCAGGTCCTCCGGGGGGGGGGGCACACCTGGCACATGGATCCCAGCCTGGCACCAGGCCAGTCG
>JAOXYF010000268.1:0-13269 GCA_028565775.1 Sternarchorhynchus goeldii | reverse complement strand
AGTCCACAGAGCAGTTCAGTATGACATCCTCACCCACAGTGGCGATGGCAGCCCGATCTGCTCCTGTCACCACAAGATGCTCTACAGGGGTCAACAGGGCACAGACGAACAGAAGTTTAACAACACAAAATAAAAGTCAATAATGTAGAATAAAAGAAATGTCACTTTGAGCATGTTTAATATGTTTAATGTGCTGATGCTCAGTTTCTTGAAAATTATTATTATTGAGACATTTTATGTTCATTCACATAGACAACATGGTTTACTCACCGATACCTTTAATTTCCACGTCAGTTTCAGTGGACTGTTTGTGCATGATGACTGTACACCTGTAAACCCCAGCGTCCTTTTTCCCCACAGTTTTGAGTACGATGGAGAAGTTCCCTTTTGAAACCTCATCTGGGAAAAAGTGGGCTCTACCCCTGAAAGATGGACTCTGGAGTTCTGGCCTGCTTTCTCCTTGCTTGAAGACGTTCACCAGAGCTTCAGAGCCCGTCTTTCTCCATTCCACCTGCAGCCCGTCCAGGGGCAGGGGGCTCTGGGCAAAGCACGGCAGCACCACTGTGTCTCCTAACTGGACCCACAGAGCACTGGAGGGGCCTTGCACATGTAGACCTGGGTGAAAACAGCAACTCTGGATACATTTACTATTTTAAACAGAAAAATCTAGTATGAAAAATTGTTAGCATTGTACGATTTTTTAATGTTTTTCGGAAAGACAAAACACAAACTAGTGCTACTACCACTACTCATAGTAATACTATTAGTACCACCAGAGACCAGCCTACCACCCTCTACTACTAATAATACTCTTTCTATTATTACTCTACTATTACTGCTAGTATTACTATTACTACTACTTCTAGTATTACTACTTCTAGTACTATTAATGCTATTGCTATTATTATTACAAAGCAGTTGAAAACTCCTGGTTAGTTCAGCTGAAACACACATGACTCCAGTAGCAGCTTTACCTTTATGTCCATTAGCAAGTAGCAGGGCTCCAAACAGCAGCAAACAAGAACACATGACCTGTGAGAGAAGTTAGCAGCACCACACAACATCGACACACGTTCAGGAAAACATGCAGCGTCGTGAGTTAAACGGCTGCACCTTGAACTGCAGGTGGATTACTTTGAATCTGGAACAAGGAAATACTCATGGAGTAGTCAAGACAAACAAGGAAGGGAGTGTATGTGTGTGTGTGTGTGTGTGTGTGTGTGTGTGTGTGTGTGTGTGTGTGTGTGTGTGTGTGTGTGTGTTTTGACCTTGGTCTCAGTTGCGAAACTTGCCATTGAACACTGACTGTTTCAAGTTTCACTATTCAACACTAAACACTTAGGGGTCCTGGGGAAGAAAAGCTAGTTATGTTCAATTTCAGTGGGTGGGTTTCACAGAAATTCTGAAATATCTACATGTTAATAACAGTGAGGCATTACAGTTTATTTTAAATGTGCTTTTTTGAAAACTAAAGTTTGCAGAATGAATAAGTTTGTGGAGTTGTGAAGAGTCCAGGTAATTCCACAAGGTTTGGAGTGTTTCTAGCTCAATTGGTAGATCAGACAGCGCACGGTGTTATTAACTGTGAGGTCAGAAGTTTGATTCCCAGTGATGCTGTCATTGAGTGCACACTGACATCACTCTAGATAAGAGTGTCTGCTCAGTGCTATAAATATTAACATCAGGTCTTCCATATTGATCCTCTCAAGCATTGTTTATATTCTGAAACAAACTCATGATCATACAAAACTGTGTTTCTACAAAACCTTTCTTTCACTCCACGTTGTCCTTTGCTTTCTAAGCCAAGCGCCTCCTCTCGTCATTCTCCTTGCCCCGCCGACCACTCCTGCCACCCCCGCATCCTCAGTCCTGTGTCCTGTTAGTCCCTCCCTCGTCTCACCTGTTCATTCCCGATTCATATTTCTCCTGCATCCTGGCTTACGTATCGGTCATTAACCCTTTGTTCACTGCGTGTTGTTTATGAGTTATTTTCGGTTTTGGTTAAACACTTTTTTGTTAACAAATCGACCCTGCCACCTGCCCCTATTTTGCCTGTGGGCGCCACGGTCGTCACACAGGTCACATTAGACCTAGAGAACAGTAATGGCGTAATTTAAGAGAAACGGCTTTAGCCGTCATGCAGATGTAAACTTTGGAATTATCTGAGACCGTTGTGAAAATCTTTGGAATTATCTGAGACCAGAGAAAAGCGGAGAAAAAACCCCGTGTTGAAGAGTTAAACAGCGGAGACAAACACCGTGTTGAAGAGTTAAACCGATCACTCTTCGTTTACTTCACCACCTCTTCCCTTCCTCATGATCGCAGTGTTATCGCCATTATGGTTTACGGGAAATGCAGTCAATCAATCTGCTAACAGTTGCGTGAATGTAAACGTACAATACCATGAACAAGAATTATATTAATAAGTATTACGTTTGCGTGCGAGTGGTCACTGCTAGCTAGGGGGAAAAGGACAACAACAAAAAATACATGGCGCACGTATGCAAAAAGAGCAACTTTTCCGCGTGTGATTATAGCTTCTTGAATTACACCTGCTTCTCATCCGTACTCCTCCCTCGGAGGATATTGGCGTAAGTAATAGAAGGACAGAGGAACGTATCTGACAAATGAGACAACCTCACTGTTTATGACTTCTACTATCTCCTATTTCCTACTCTGACCAGGCTAAATGATTCTGACGACGCAAAGGTGAAATGAGTCCATAAACTGAGTTAACATGTCCTTGAAAACATCACTGCATGTGCAGCCTCGCTAACATGATTAGCTATTTTAGCCTACAATGGATTAAAAGTCTGCTGACCACCTTTGCACACTTTATGAATTTCCCTCTGGGATCTGTATAGTGAATAATCTATTTATTGTGTTGACAATTTCATCAACACAATATGGATGTGCCATTTTTGCTCAACGATCTACACTTTCCCATAATGACAAAGCGAACATTTTAGAAAGTTTTGAAAATTAATTAAAAACAAAAAAAACTGAAATCTCTTATTCAGAAAGACTTTCAGATTGAATATTCTGTAGAAGCCATTTACACCATTTACAGGTGTGTGATGGGCTTTAAGTCTGGGCTCTGACTGGGCCACTCAAGGACATTCAGAAACAACCAGCCCCCAGAGTCACTCCAGACGCCTGGAATTTATTTGTTTAACTATTTACTGACTTGTATTCACTGATTATATTTAAGTTTTTGTACTGCCATGTTTTAAATTGCAACTAAAGCTATACTCAGCTGATTTTTTTTACTTTCTAATTCTTATTGTTCTTAAGTTATTGTTATTACTGTTCTTAAATTATTGTTATTACTGTTTTTAAGTTATTGTTATTACTGTTCTTAAGTTATTGTTATTACTGTTCTTAAGTTATTGTTATTACTGTTTTTAAGTTATAGTTATTATTGTTCTTAAGTTATTGTTATTACTGTTCTTAAGTTCTCTTTATGAAGATGACCTGCTGTTAAGATCAGGTCTGTGACCAGTTTGTCAGAATATGCAAATACACTGTGATCGAGCCCCATCATGGAAATCTCAGAGTATGTTGGGATTTAGATGTTCCACTGCAAACAGAAAAGCTCATAGGATGTCAACAAAGTATTTTCAGATTTTTTCCAAACTGTATCAGAGTAAAATAATAATAAAAAAATCTAAATGATAAAAAACATGTAAATGTTACATTAATATAAATACTGTATTATTTTCCAACACAGCAGCAGAGGTTGGCTACATGTGATAATAATATAATAATAATAATAATAATAATAATAATAATAATAATAATAATAATAATATAATTTTATTGTTACGTGCTTTTCAGGATACCCAAGAACAATGTACACTGTACAATGAGATTATCATAGTAAAATGTATGAACTAAAACACTTATAATAAAAAAATAAATAAACCCAGAACAGAATGAAATTCAAAGACGTGAACTATAGTATAACCAGAGATAATTAAGGTGTGTTTAACAAGGTCACCACAGTTCTACATTAATTCAAATTACACAATTTACTCATGTCACAAAATGTGATAAGAGTTAATGTAACACTGTGGTGTCAAACCCTGGTCTGAGAGGACTCTAGTCCAGTGTGGTTGGGTGATTAACCTGCTTAAATGCAAGAGACGAGCCAAGCTGAGCTAAGAATGGAACGTGGCTGTGGAAGGCCTGCAGCCGAGCGAGTAGCACTTTAGAAACGTGGAGACATAACGAGTGAAGGAAAGGGCAGTTGCTGGCTTGACGTCAGAGCTTTTGTGTTATTTAGCACCGTGTTCTCTTAGCGCTGTTTTCTCTTCCCAGGTAGATGCACTGTGGGAGTGCCCCTCTCTCCCTGATTGGAGGCAGATGGTTCATCTTCACGTAGCACCCGCAGGATGTGTTTGGGGCTGTTTCTCCGAGCGGTGCAGGCCTGGCCGCTCAGTGGACAAGCAGGCATGAAGCTGCATTTAACAGTTGGCAGGGTGTCTGTCGAGGGCCTCTGTGAGCCTTTTGTGTTCTGTTCTGTTTGATTTTGCTTTCTTTTACCTTTGTGTTCACTGGCCTGGTTGCTTATCGCTCTTATTCGGGGCACATGTGAGGAGAAGGGTGAAATAAATAGCTCCCAGTCAGCAGTGGCTGCAGGAAAGCTTCCTCTTACCACACTGATGCATTTACATATGTATTCCTTTATCAGCTAAATTCCCAAGTTGTGTGGAGACTGTAATGAATGGAATTTTTTTTGGTTACTCTGTGCTTCAAGGGAGCATTAGTATATTCATTGTGCTGTGAATCATTCTTTTCCGTGAGAGGTTTGTTCCACAACGTTGGCCTCTGAGCTGACTGGTAAATGGGAAAAAACAGAAAATAAACAGATTAAAACATGTATTCAGATTAAACCGTGCATTCAGATTAAAATGTGTATTAATCTGAGTGTGTCTGTGCTCTGTGGTGGCTTCTTTAGAGTTAGGGTTTATAATAAGCCTCTTTTTATTTTCATATTTAAAATCACACACAGAATGAGAAAACGAAAGAGGAAATTGTTCATCCAATGTCACGGTCCATCAGGCAGCCCTCTCCAAGGCCACGCCCACTGACCACACCCCCTGCTCTCGCTCTGCTCTCTGCTCTACCTGATTATTAATCACCTCTGCCTTGTTTATCTCTTTTGTTGTCTCTGCAGTTTTAAAGCCCATAGGGGCTCTCACCTGTGCCAGGGCTAAGACAGTGCCTTGAGTTAATGGCTGCTCGTCTGTGTCTCAATGCTTCAAGTGTTTTCTCTCAGTCTGTTTGTTTTTTGTGTATTTTTGCCAGCTCGATGCTGTGCTTTTTCGTTATATTATTCTGTAATGGAGAATAAAGACGCACGTCTTTCTCTCTCGCTCCCAACATCGCATCGAAGAGAATTCTCTACTCCATATGTCATTAAAGAAAAATCTGAACTTTTATATTTAAAGACATTTTTATTATTGATATGATAGTATTAACTAACCCAAGTTGACAAACAAAAGTTCTGCTCTCTCTGAAAATAGTGCAGGAAGGAAATGATGGTAAAACTACAAAAACCTCACCTTGTTGATGCCTTGTTGGTGGACAGTATTAAGAAGTTACTTTAATTTACTAGGACACTCTTAATGTCAACTCCTAGCAGTTGAATAGTTCAGCTATATTTAGGATTATTATGATGAAACTGTCTTATAAACGCACAGGAAAACAGGACTGCAGAATTTGTGCCACAGGAACAACAGGGCAGTAGAACCCCAATTTTAGCCGAGGTTAGGCACCTCGGGCAACAGATTTCTGTCTGACCCCATCTTCTGAGACATCCAGCCACGGTAAGGTACAGAGCTCAGGCTGGTTCTGCAGAGATCTTGCTGCTATCGCTGCTGTCAACATTGTTGAAGTTTTCAGCCCAAAAACAGAACAGGTACAGCGAAGCAGTGGTCAACAGGAACATTGTGGGATACTGCCTAGTGTGTAAGGGCAGTCATCTCTCAGAAAGGAAAATTCTGTGAGTAAAGACCATGTGGTTATGACACATCCACCCTTATACTGAGGCCAGGGTGCTATCTTCTGTACCGGTTGAAGTAAAGCCTAAGGCTGGAAATAAAACACTAAACCTAGAAAATAAACCTGGTAGTTGAAGAAGAGCTGTTGATCGGCACTGACCTTCTCGAACCACATGACTGAGAAGATCTGAGAAATAGGATTAATGAATCAAAAACTAAACGGCAGAAAGCTAGGTAAAGTGTTGATTCATAAGCAATATAAACATTATTAGAAACACTTATTTTATACATATATTTTATTGGTGATCAATTACTGACAGTAAGTGTGTGTCAGTTTTAACCCAAGAGCTGCTGCTGACCAGGTAGCACTTGTTCGGTGGACTATTGAGTGCAGCAGTGGTTCAGAAATGGTGCATGCATTAGTGTAGCACAGCACAAAAAAAATCTGAAAATGTAGAACAGAGAGGAACCTGGAAGAACCGGTGAATACCTTGTTCATGAATTATTTCAAATTCTGCACTGTTCACTACTTTTGTGTTATCTGATCTTCATGAATTTCTTAAAATAATAATAATAATAATAATAATAATAATAATAATAATAATAATAATACTAATAATAATAATACTAATAATGATGATGATGATATTAACCAATAAATTGTATTTTAAATATCACATAATATCATGCCTCCCTGAACAAATAAATCATATAATGAACATCTTGAATGGAAAACTTGGCAGTATCTAGAGCAGAAGTGTTGTAGAGGGCTAGAGTCCAGTTTCAGGTTTTCCTCTCTCCCACACACCTTTCTAAACTTGGTAATAAAACAGTTCAGTCAGAATCAGTTCAGTCAGGTCTGTCTGGGCAGGGAAGGCATTGAACTGTGTTTCAGCATTTCAGAGCAACTTCTCCACAAAGGCCTGGGGTGCTGTAGGCATCTGGGTCTCCACCAAGCAGAATTACACCTGGTCCTGCAGATTTGATCAAATATGATTTAAATTATCATTGCTGAAGACATAAAAAAATTCTACTCACACCAATGTGTGTTAAAAACTCAAGTTTGTATTTAAAAGCAAGTTTGTATTTTAAAATCTTGTTCTGCTAGAAGAAGACACTTTTTCCACACCTGGTCAACACAGCATTCGTCACATGTGCTAATTTACTTAATTTTACTCATTTATTTAACAACAGCAATGGACATTAATAAACATCATTATATCATGATGTAAATGTGGCAGGTTTATCCAAATGGCTCATTTCCATTTGCAGTCCCTGAGTAGGTTGCTGATGGAAAATACAAACACAAACAAAATACAAATAATTGCTTCTCACATTCAGAATAAATATCACGAAGTAGCACTGTGGTAAACAAAACACAAAAATACACAAACTGCACAGAACAAAGGCAACAAATGTAATATAATTAAACGTTATGTTGGCATTTTTTATTCAAAATTAACCTTGTTTCTAACAAACCATGCATTATTAAACATGTCTATGATGTTCTCAGAGTGCAAACAGTCTTTCTGTTTGAGCTGGAGCTGATCACAGATGTCAGATGAGCATTATTTTACTCAGGACAACTACATATACACAATATTGCCAAAAGTATTCGCTCACCTTCCTTGACTCACATATGAGCTTAAGTGACATCCCATTCCTAATCTACAGGGTTCAATCCTTGGTCTACCCTTTGCAGCTAGAACAGCTTCGACTCTTCTGGGAAGGCTGTCCACAAGGTTTAGGAGTGTGTTTATAGGGATTTTTGACCATTCTTCCAGAAGCGCATTTGTGAGGTCACATACTGATGTTGGATGAGAAGGCCTGGCTCTCAGTCTCCGCTCTAATTCATTCCAAATCGGGTTGAGGTCAGGACTCAAGTTCATCCACACCAGACTTTGCCATCCATGTCTTTATGGACCTTGCTTTGTGCACTGGTGCACAGTCATTTGGATGGGTGACCGAATACTTTTGGCAATATAGTGTAAGTTTGTTAGGTCCTTCAGCAAATCCATTAGATTAAATTTGCTTCAAAAAATAAACACAAAGAATCTTCAGGATCTTCTCAGTGGAATCAGGAGGAAACAAAGGCAGAGAGAACCTCCATCTCCCGAAGAACCTTTGTGGAGAAACAAACCACAGTTTCAAGAAAACACAGACTTTCAAACGTAAACAAACACCATTTTCACACAGAACATCATACCTGAGGACTCCTTGCCTTCTGGTCTTCAAAGTTAGATTTTATTCTGTTAAGATTAATAGAACATACTGTTACTTTCTGAAATGTTTAATATTTTATGTGGCATCTCATGATCCTTGCTTCTGGAAGGCGTAATGTTTGGATGCTGAATATGAGATGGTGTTTTCTCTCCAAACGACAACAATTCTGTTGGACAACTATGCAATAAATAATAAATATTCATCCATCTTACCTGTCTCCATTATTGATTACTGCATAACATAAAGAAGATTCAATTAGTTCAGTTCAAATACACATTGTCAAACATGTCAAATACTAGAAGGACATGTGGAGTTTCAGTATTTTATGTATCTGTTTTTCTTGTGCATCAAGAACTGACACCTTATATATGCAAATATATAATAACTTGATGAAAGTAAAAGGAATAAATCAGTAATGATTAAGATGAGAAATGTATCAGTACAGACATCTGAACTTAAACAGGTAATAGTTGGTTTGAAATTGTATATTTTTATGTTATTATTTTTCTACCACAGAATTTTTGTACAAAAAATATATAGAAAATACTAAAAAAAATGCTTCTCAAAATACTCACAGGTATCATAGATTTGCAAAGCAAGCCAGCCAGACACAAAGACAGTTTCACACAGTAACACAATCACACGGAGGTCTTCTACGGCTCGTGTTCCTTTACCTAGACAGAGAAAAGGTGGTGGTAATCAAGTAAATGTAATTGCAGTTGTATCAAACTAAACTGAATCTAAAAGATGATTGGAGACATGATAAATAACCAGACTGCCCCGATGTCCAATAATAATGCTGCGTACAGCCAAACAAAGGGCAAATGAATTTCACAAAATCACAAACCAAAACAATTATTGTTCTTTGTCTATGGTGATTACCAGCTCTCAGGTTCAGTTCTGTGGCAAGTGTGACGGAACTGACGATGTTCAGACCTACAGCTCCAAACATGTATATCATCATGTGAGACAAATCTGTAATTTAGAAAGAAGTCCAATCTGCTGAAACAGTCAAACTTTATCAATGAGTCATTACATAACTCAATTAGTCTCAGTTCAAATACACATTGTCAAACATCTCAAGTACTAGTAAGGTATGTTTATATATATATTTATAAACAGATGAATATTTTATTAATCTATTTCTCTTGTTCATCAAGAATTGAATAAACACAACAGCTTAAGCACAGACCAGCCACATATACAAAGACCTTCGTAATGCTGTTTTCACCCCCCTCCCCCCACTCACCCACCTTGCCTTGTGTAACTGACATGCTAACAGATTATCTTACTGCAAAACCCAGGCTAACCAGGTAAATGTGTTGAGTGCTTGAAGAAGGCTGTTGCTGCCAAGACATGGACCAGTATAGTCAAAGCTATATATCCAGCACGATCTAGAATCAAAATCAAAGCCATATAACCAGCATGATCTAGAATCAAAATCAAAGTCATATAACCAGCATGATCTAGAATCAAAATCAAAGACATATAACCAGCATGATCTAGAATCAAAATCAAAGCCATATAACCAGCATGATCTAGAATCAAAATCAAAGCCATATAACCAGCAAGATCTAAAACTGTAATCAATTACAAATGAAAAGCCCACTTTTAAAACTTAAACATACTGTTGCAGGAAAATATTTCTAAATTAAATGTGAAAAGAGCACATTTATTTTACCACACTTCTAAATTTGAGAGAAAAAAAAATTGTTAAAAAAACCTGAAAAAAGTTTCCATGGCTGATAACAGTCTAATATAATAACAGTAGGACTTTTTTAACCTTTATTATGTTCCATGTGGATGTTTACACAGTGAAGGCAGACTCCTCCATATGTAATGAGCAGTACTGTAACAACGACAGCACAGCACAAGACTGAAAAGAGAACGACAGTTTCAAAAACCTCAAATATACAAAATTCAAACACAGTCAGTGATGATGAAGTTATTTCAAATGAAATTGAACCTGGAGGACCTTCATTAGAATGTTTACAGTAACTTTAATTTCTCCTTTCCTTGTTTACACCCAAACAAATAATATTTCTAAGCAAAATGCTATGAACTTTGTGAAAGAGCCAAAGAAGAAAAAATATCAGTATTCAAGCTACCAAACCTTATCACTGCCTGACTTTCAGGATATTCAGAAATTTCAGGATAATATTTATATTACAATATTTACTTAAAAATCTGAGAATGACACACGTATTTTGAAATAAAAGTAAATTGACAACAGATATCAAGAAAGCATCTGAATGTCTAAAACTAATCTTAAACACCCTGGATTTGAGTAAAATTAAAAAAAAATAGATATTCATTTTTAATGTGGTGTTGCACCAAGAGGAGGCTTTTTGTTTTGTCGTGTTCCCATGCTGTTTAACACTTGATTTTGTTTTTGTTTTGTACTGTTCTACTCTCCACCCCAATCTTGTGGGATGTATATCCCCACCCTTCATTGTTTTCACCTGTGTCTGGATTCCTCTAATTAGGCTTTGTATTCATACCTTTTGTCTTCCTGTCAAGTTGGCTGTTTTTGTAAATCTCCTGTGAGTTCCTTGTTCTGAGTTTTGCTTGGTTTACATGACTTATACTTCAATACATCGCCTCTTAATCAACCTTGGAATGTTTTAATGATTTGGTACAGCCCATTGGTCACTCATTAGTACAAAATTTGTATGCATTTATCAACTTAGTATGCATGAGTTTGTATCCTTGAGTATCCTTGAGTTTGAAAAAGACACTATATAAATCTAATGTCATTCATTCATACATTCATCTTGCTCAAAATAACAGTTTGTTTCATTATGTTCTTTATCTCAAATTAGGTGCAATTGTAACACTGTGTTACTATGTTATTTAAAAAAGTAGGAAGATGGAGTAAGTGCTTAACCTATTTCTTATTCACATAAACATCTAAGACAACACTTAACATATATCTTTTTAGATGTATAGCCAAAACGTTTCAAAATAAAATAATTTGTAAAGTAATTGCACGATGTATCAAACTTACATCCTTTCCCTCTTTGCTGAGAGCAGCACCTTGGTTGACAACACTGTAACACAAAAATCACTGATACCCATGCAGTGATAAATATTACTGCTTCACACAGGAGCATCCATGCTAAAAAAAAAAAAAATTATATATATATTATATATATATTATTTATATTTATATATATATTAAATGCAGAGAAGTCACACTTGAACATTTCATTATAAACACACTAATGCACCAATCCAAGAAAGGCTTAATTGTCTTAAATTAGTTCCCAACATACATGACCAGTGAAGCTCAGATAACAAGCTGGCTGTGAAGGGAGAACATGACTCCCCTCAGATGATCAGTACGAGTTCACATTTCCTAATTAGGCTTAAGATTCCTTATAGCTAATGACGCTACCTCCAAACACAAATACAGATACTCCCAAAGTGTGACTAAATAGCCTAGACAATCCAGCTGCTCTTATTCGATGGGCTGTACCTATGTTCAAGATTATGGTTTTGAATAGCTTAGATTTCTATAAACTGATTTCTGTACATCCTCGTCAGGCTAGCCTGCTAAGCTAACAGTAGTAATGTATCCTGGTTAGGCTATCCTGCCATGCTAAGCTAACAGGTAACAGCCAAGATGAATGGAATGAACACAACCTCAGGATAACATATTTAGCTTCCTTCTCAATCCCTGAGGCGGCTGCTGTCCAGAATTGCAGTTTAGCAACTTTCTTTTTCACTAGCACAGTTAATGGTGCCTGGAGGCTGTCGGTTATCTCCTGGTTTAAGTGTCTGTTCTTCAGGCTACTAAGAAAAGACATCGGGGTCTGACATTTAAAGTCATAGAGAGTCCAGATAGAAAAGGGGATAACAGCAAATGCAAAAAAACAGAAAGAACAGTGACGTGCCTGAGGCACAAGAGACGCGAAACAAAGGAGCCTTACACTGGGTTCAGGTAATCTCACTCAGGTATGTAATGAGGAGGCGTGGCTGGTGATTAATGATCTGGCGAGACAGTTCAGTGGAGCGTGTGCCAGAAGGTGTAGCAAGGGGAGTGGCAGTTTTATGTGTCTGCAGACGGATACGGGAAGATGTGGGATTCTGGGTTAGACTTACCTCTGGAAAAATGTCTTAAGGAAATCCCAATAAGAACAAAAAGGATAATTAAAACCAGGCTTAATCCAGTTACAATAACAGTTGACACAGCAATACGCCACCCTAAGAAAACAAGATAATTATTTTATAGACACCATGTAAAGAGTAGTTGGAATACTAAAACCGTGACTACACTGTTAAGATCACAAATGAAAATTGGACAATTAAAAAGTGTAAATGTTTTAATTTTCTGAATTTTAGAGTAGTTTTAATGTATTTCTGTGAAAGTGAATATATTTGTACTTACGCCCAAAAGGTTTTCCTTGAAAAAAATGCCTTTGTACAGATAATATGAGTATCATTTCAATGATTAAAGGTGCCATTGTGGAAGGAATATGAAAGCTGCCTAAAATGTTTGAAGGCATAGTTTTATTACTTGGATTAAATGGTGCAATAAATAATACCTTAATGCATAAACATAACATTTGTGTAAGCACCTTAAGCACATATTACAATGTAGTTAATATATTAATATATACACATTAATATGTACACATATAATATATGCATTAATATATGCACATATATTTTAATGTGTTATATATTAATATATATTAACACATTCATGACTTCATTTGGTTGCACATGAAATAAAAGTGCTTACTGTCAAAGTCTTGTGTACTCTGACTGAGAAAAAGGCCCAACAGAGCTCCATTGCATATTACTAGAACCATTGTTGAATGCATTCTGAGTGCAAACCAAGCTGTAAAAGATTGGGATAAAACTACACTGAATAAAAAGAGATTGGGATAAAACTAAACTGAATAAAAAGAGATTGGGATAAAACTACACTGAATAAAAAGAGATTGGGATAAAACTACACTGAATAAAAAGAGATTGGGATAAAACTAAACTGAATAAAAAGAGATTGGGATAAAACTACACTGAATAAAAAGAG
>JAOXYF010000265.1:0-13302 GCA_028565775.1 Sternarchorhynchus goeldii | reverse complement strand
GCTTTTGGGCTCGGTATTTCACGATGATGTCCACTGTTCTGGGGGTAAATCTTCAACCGTGCCCTCTGATTGCCATATTTGGTGTATCTGACCCCTCACTTGCGCTTACTTCTGCGCAAAAAGACATTATAGCCTTTACGTCCTTGTTAGCAAGACGTTCCTTGTTATTGCAATGGAAGTCTACCAAATATCCTTCTACTTCCCGATGGCTTAAGGATGTCATGTTTTTTTTTAAACTTGAAAAAATCAAATACACACTAAGAGGTTGTACAGCAAAATTTTTCTATAAGTGGCAGCTCTTCATTTCTTATTTTACCAATTTAGAGGTGTTGCATAAGTGAATGTTTTCTTTGTTTTTGTACCTTTAATATAGAACAATAATCAGCTATGTTGGATGGTTGTGGCGAGCCGGGGGGGTGGTTAAGGTTTCTCTCATTTTGGGATTGTTTTGCTTTGATTACTAGTGGTATTACATGACTTTGTAGTGAAACCCACGCTAAATTTAATCAGTGGGATTGTTTTGTTTTTGGTTTGTTCAAAAAAGGAAACATACGGAATATGTAAATGGTATTCCCGTGGATGTGAATAGCGTTGTATTTTTCCAATAAAAAATCTTAAAAAAAAAAAATTCCCAAATTCGGAATTTGCGTACTAGAACAGTCGTTAAAGCCCTGGTTAAGTTCTGCACTACATTTGGTTTGCCTAAGGTTATACAGTCAGACCAAGGGTCTAATTTCATTTCGTCTTTGTTTGCACAGGTTATGGAGGAATTACGGATTAGACATAAAACATCGAGTGCCTACCATCCTGAGAGTCAGGGGGCACTCGAGAGGTTTCACCAAACGTACAAAAATATGCTGCGTACATATTGTTTAGAGGTTGGACAGAACTGGGATGAGGGAGTGCCTCTGCTATTATTTGCTATTCGGGACGCTGTTCAGGAATCTATGGGGTATAGCCCCTCAGAACTGGTGTTTGGTCATGTGGTGCGGGATCCGCTTAAGGCCTTGTACGAACAGTGGTTGGCCCCTAACTTGCCAAAAGGTTCGAAGCCGGTTATTGAATACATGCAGTCCTTGAGGGCGCGCATGCGTTTGGCACGTAATGTCGCCAAACGCGCATTAGAACGCACAAAAGACGCCATGAAAGAAAGGTTCAATAAGAAAGCAAAGGTCCAGTCTTTCTCTCCAGGAGACTTGGTGTTGGCTTTGTTGCCTGTTACGGGCTCGTCATTACACGCTAGGTTTTCGGGTCCCTATGAGGTGGTGAAGAAAGATAGTGATACCACATGTCCTGGCTACCCCAGACCATAGACGGAAGATGCGGCTGTGCCACATCAATTTGTTAAAACCGTACCTGTCTCGCAACTCTGATCACTTGTCCGAACCGACCCCTGTCGTCCCGGTACAGCTTGTTTCTCCCACCATGTCTCCCACTGAGTATGTTCCGGAGTCCGATGGACTCCATATCGGTCGTTACAGTCTTCCCTGTGCTCGCCTTCTGAACTCGGAAGCTCTACGTGACCTGGACTCAAAGTTAGCACATTTGCCCCCTTTCCTTCGCTCAGCTATACGAGAACTTATTACCAAATACTCACCTTTGTTTTCTGATATACACAGTCGCACTACAGTATTAGAGCATGATGTAAATGTTGGCGATCATCCCTCTATCAAGCAGCACGCCTACAGGCAGTCCATACTAAAGCAGGAAACTGCTTACCTGGTGGACAACAGGTTGGCAATCCCCAGTCACAGTCCATGGTCTTCCCCGTGTGTGTTGGTCCCAAAACCTGATGGGACCCATCGTTTGTGCACGGACTACTGCAAGGTAAATTCCGTTACCAAGCCAGATTCGTTTCCCCTTCCACGCTTAGAGGACTGTGTGGATCTGGTGGGTTCAGCAAAGATTGTCACTAAGCTAGACTTGTTGAAAGGGTACTGGCAAGTCCCACTTACCATGCGTGCGTCAGAAATCTCTGCTTTTTCTACGCCTGATGTGTTCTTGCAATATACGGTTATGCCGTTCGGACTTCGGAATGTACCTGCTACATTCCAAAGGCTCATAAACATCATTTTAGGGGACGTCGAAAATTGTGTCGTTTACCTAGACGACGTTGTCCATACAGATACATGGGAACACCATCTACAGGTTTTGGACTCTGTCTTTGGCCATTTGCAGTGTGCCTGTTTAGTATTGAATTTGGAAAAATGTGACTTCGGTAAAGGAGTTGTGTCTTACCTAGGTAAACTTGTAGGCCAGGGCCAGGTGAGGCCGTTGGAGGCTAAAGTCCTCGGCATCAAGACATACCCCATACCTACCACTCGGCAAGAGTTAAGGAGATTCCTGGGAATGGCCAGCTATTACAGGTGTTTTTGTAGGAATTTTTCCGTGGTAATGTCGCCCCTCACTCACCTGCTCCGGAAGAATATCCCATTTGTGTGGTCGCTAGAGTGCAATAGAGCATTTGAAGCCATTAAATTGTTGTTAAGTAGCTTCTCGGGTCTGACAGCACCTGATGCCACTAAACCTTTCAAATTAGATGTGGAAGCTAGTGATACCGGTGTAGGCGCGGTCCTGCTGCAGGAAGGGAGTGACCATGTGGATCACCCAGTGTGCTATTTTTCTAAGAAACTCCTATGACACCAATTGGCCTATAGCACCATCGAGAAGGAGGCCCTAGCTTTGTTGTTGGCTTTACAACATTTTGAAGTCTATTTAGATGATAGCCCAGTGTAGATCGTTGTTTATACTGACCACAACCCCCTAGTTTTTCTGGACCGTATGCGGAACACCAACCAGCGACTGATGCGTTGGTCCTTGATAGTGCAGGGATTTAACGTATCCATCCACTATAAAAAAGGGGTGCCCAACGTTGTGGCTGATGCGCTCTCTCAGTGTTAATTGGGAAAAACCAGGAGGTTGTGTTTTTGTGGGTGGGGTGTTACGACCCTCGTCGTTTGTTGGTTTGTTTGTGTGTTTGTTTTTGTTGTTGATAACGTTGTTCCTGGGCTGGACCACTCCTGCCGGCTGACGTCAGAGGAATGCCGGAATGCGGAAGCAACTGCCGGGATGCGGAGCCAGCATATAAAAGAGACCCCAGCGCGCTTTTAGAGAGGATACGCCTTGATTGTGATTTTTGGTTTGCTTGCGTTTGGATTGTGATATTGACTTTGTGGTTTTTGACTTTGTTTCTGGTTCTTTGATTTATGAATACGGATTTCCCCTTTGTACCTCTGCTTCGTATTGTGTATGTGTTTGTCTTTGTATAAGTCTGTTTGCACCGGGTAGGGGTGACTGGCTGTTTACTTTCTTGTTTTGTGGGTTTGTCTCTGTTTTTGTGGTAAGGGAGCCAGGGTAGACGTCTGTCATTTGTTTTGTGTTACTTTAGGTGAAAAGACACTACTGGGGGAATTTAGCGTGGGTTTTGTTTTGTTGTTTATTTTCAGTTTCAGCGGTGGTCACCCTGAAGATAATACAGTGCTTCATTTCATTGTATACATATGACCTTTCAATACAAAATATCCATTCTCCATTCCGTGTGACTCAGTGCATTGTCTGGCATCACTATACATTACATTGTCACCGTTTACACATTCATTTCCCGGTCCATCCTATCACCTTTCTTCTGTTACTGGCCCAACCTAGGCTGGGTACGTAACAGATATATATTAAGTATGACATGTATTAAGTATGATATGTATTAATTATGATATGTATTAAGTATATGTATCATCAGTGAGTGATCTCAGATGTGAAAGTGGCAGGTTACCAGTGGCTGTTCACTACACATCTGTCAATATCTCAAATTTACCAGTGTTGCCAATAGGCTCCTTTAAGATCAACTAATACAATCAGATCTACTACACAGCTGTAAGAAGCAGCTCCGCTTATTAGTATTTTACCAGATGCCCCACTCAGAGAGAAGTTGCCATTAATTAATTTTAAAAACTCATGCCAGATCATAAGTGCAAACTCTCACAAATCAGTAATGGGATACAAATCATACTTCGAGTAAAGTACTTCTAAAGTTATGATTATGACTGGATGATAGCAGGGGTGGGTGGCAGGCCAGGTTCCCTCATACTAACATAGCTGCTTAGAAACTTGATTAAACAGGGACATGTGAATTGAGCATACACATACACGCCCACGCACCTAACCACGCCCCCGTTCTCAATCACCTTGTTACTAATGCAGCGCACCTGTTCCTTGTTTGAAATTTCTCCCTTTTTGTTTCCCATAAAATCTCCACATGTTCAATTCTCCAGTGCTGCACATTGGAGCCATTTCCTGGTCTCTACGACGGACTTTATCAAGCGCTGCCCAGTGACTTGTATTTTCTGTGCTTTTATGTACCTCTTTCTTGTTTGTACAGTTTTTTTGTTTGCGATGGAAAGAAAAGACGTACCTTTGCCACCCTCATCTCCTGCTTTTTTTTCTCTTAGCCCCGTCACACTTGTTAAGGTCTCAGTTACATTGGCACATAAATTCTATGTTAGTATATCAGTGTGTGGAATATTATAAAGGAAAAGATTTTCTTCATGTACCACTGTGAAAAATGCTCGGTTTCACACTAACGATTCTTATTCATTCTGTGACACATACTTATCAAAAAATAAAAATCTATTTCAAACATCAGTTATGAGCTATCACATTTTGGCAGTTAGAAGTGAAATTATGTGGTGGATAATTCTTAGTTTACCAGTCAGTGGGAAAATATATTCTATAGATATTTTCTCTTATTAAAAATTGAATATCACTACATTTTAAATACTGAGTAAGTGCAATTCAAAAATCAAAATCTTTTGAGTTGGAAGATTCAGCTCAATCTTAAACAAGAAATTAGCAAGAATTCTATAATACTGCCCATAGCCTTTGCTTTATTAGTTAAGACTTGGACCTCCAGATCTTGTAGAGGAGACAGTCCAAATGATACTGCAGTGGGAAGCTTATAAGATCAAAATATTGAAACTGTAGATGATACTATTCATCTAAGCCACAGACAAATTGCAGATGAAAGTGCCAGTGTGGAATAAAGCATGGATTAGGGATAATAATAGGGAGTGTGGAATCAAATAACTTGTTTAGGCTGTGAATAGCAGGCTAAATAGATCTGTAATATCTTCTTGTTTTGCAGAGTTCTGGAGCGCAAATATCACATTGTAAGCCGAGTTGGCAACAGCTTTGTTTTATCTCTTACAGAGGTTTGGAGCTTTGAATAAAAAAAAAGATAAAATGAAATAAGCATTGCCATAGAAAAGGCATTTTAGGTAATAGGAGTAAGACGTCCATAAAACCACAGCAAGTTGAAATAAACTGGCAATTATACAATAATGATTTCAATATTTCGATTTATATACTAGTGACAAATGACAGTTGTCATTATACAACCATTACTCTTAAAACTGCAAAATGAGTTCAGTTTGTCAAATTTCCTACTACAACTTCTATCTAATTTGAAAACCATTATTTTCAGTTTAGCTTGACACCATGTTATCATGCCACTGTATTCTTTCCTTTTCCACCACTTAACAACACATTTCCTATTTTTTCTTCAAAATCATATATTACATGCAATTTTCATAAACTGGACTTCCATGGCATGACAAAATTGAAAAATGCCTTTTAATATATAATTTAATTTCTAATTGATGCAACAGAGCAAATAAGTAGCAATGCTGTCTGGGGCTTAACCACCAGGAATAATGTAGTACAACTAAACAAACACATGTCTTGTTACAGTGTGTCAGAGTGAGGAAATTGCAGTGAGGATAACATGTACTGTATCTTTCAGTTTCAACACAATTATTGCTCATGACATCTAATTAAGGTGTTTACAGCAATAAAGCAAAATCAGTATTGACAACTAATATAACTGAGACAGTTGACCACAATGCCAGGGAAGTAAGACTTAGTGACAAAATGTGGCTTTAAATTGTTGATAAGAGGAGAAGCAATGATTGGAACAAAACATTTTGCAAATAGCACCATTTATGACCCCACACTCATTCATAAAATATTAATCTATTTGTCTTCTTTGTACCAGGTTATCACAAATGAACCAGGTTATCACAAATTAGTTAGTACTTTTGAGAACCTTTAGCTGCAGATCCACCTGAGGGCCACATGGACCCTTAAAACAATGCCAAGCCAGTGAGACAGAGAGACATGACACATCCTGCTATGCAAATTGAAGCAAATCAATTCGCTTTGAGTGCCTCTTTCTATTCTCTGCTGGATACATCTGTTTAGTTTTAAAGCTAATTGGAAGAAAGTGCTCCCTTGGATCCTCTGGCAAGGTAACTGAAGGAGAATCACTTTTATAGAGGCGGCATTTAGAGTTAGACGATCCCATCGTTGATAGTGTATTTCCTGCTGTGAGTAGCATAGTAGCAAAAGGCTTGGACATCCATTCGGAAAATCAAGTGGACTTTATATACAATTGGAAAAAATTCGAGGGCAAGCCTAGTGTTTTAGGTAGGGATGGTGTCCACTCAACCTGGGACGCCGCCGCCTTACTATCTTGCAGCACAGCACATAGTTTATTAGTTAGTCGAATAGTATTAGTAGCTGCTGACAAATCCGGAGACACGACCAGGCCGCAGACAAACAGGCTGAACCGACCGTCTGTGAGCCTTGGAATAGTTGTGGACAATCAGCTTTCTTGCACGGCTCAACTTAGTTGTATATTCAGACTACAGGAGTTAGCTGAATATTATAATTATAGGAAAGGCTTGTGAATCATAAGACTATTTTCTAGTAGTATTCCAGCTTAGAGTACATGAATTCGGGTCTATCTGAGCTACACTAGATATTCCAAGTATCCCTAAGCACTTTTGTAAGTCGCTCTGGATAACAACGTCTGCCAAATGCCATAAATGTAAATAGTTATCCATTTCTCTTGAAGACTATAGGGCAGCTTTTCCGCTATGGGGTTGCTGTATCCAGAAAGGCGAGCCCGGGAAGGAATCCTTCTGCATTCCAATTCAAGCACGATGTCACCCAGTTCTCTGAGCTTGGTATTCTCTTTGTTTGTTAGCCTTGGAAAATCTTTTATCTTTTTAAGCAGTGCATGTTGGATGACTTCTGGCATACCGTAACAGTCCTCGAAACGTTGCCACTCCATACTAAGGCCTGCTGTAGGATTGAGTATGTGCACTGAGTGAATTCTCCTAACCTGTTCTGCTGAGTCAGATCTGAGCCATTTGACCAACAAGTCCAGCTCTTCTCTGGGTGACAGGTTGTGATCCCCTGTAATGGTCACAAAGGATGCTTTCCATGACCAGTAATGTTCAGGGCGGTCGTCGAACTTAAGGAGACCTGAGCTCACGAGTTCTCTGCGCATAAGATACCTGGCAGGTCTTGTGCTCATATGAGAAAACTCTGTGAGGGCTGGTGGGCTGCTGAAACTCTTAGGGATAAGTCTTAGGTGGAGGTTCTTGGTGCTTGGTTCTCATTTTTTAATATGTGTGACGTTCAGCATTGGGTCTTGGCAAACAGCTGGTCCGCCTTTTGGTGTCAGAATGATCTGAAAAGGTCAACCGGCATATATTTCAGTGATTGCTTGCAGAACAGTGCTGCGCGTTGCTGGACATAGTTACCAGCTTGGTGGTAGATATAGGCCTGTTGCCTACCTCTCAAAATCTCTTGATTGTGTTTTACAGGGCATGCCTGCCTGCTTAAGGGTTGTTGCTGCGTGTGCACTACTGGTGACTGATGCTGAGAAATTGGTATTGTCTCATCTCCTCATTTTACACACACAACATCAGGTTGTTACTATTTTGAATAACATACAACCACCCAGTGACGGTCTGGTTATGAGGCTGTACTGTGTGCCACGCGCAATTTGACTTAAACCTGCTAGCCTACCAAATTCACCTGCCCATTATTTGCTATCCTTGTTGCCGTAGGACTATTCGACCTTGCCATCTGATCCTCACGACTGCCTGCAGTCCATGCCACCTTATACTTCTGTATATATAAGTTTTTGTATATGTATATATTGCAAAATTTCTCAGTTTTAAATTGTTTAAAAAAATTTTTAGAGTGTTTATTCTTTGCTTTTTTTCTTTACAAACAACTGCTACTGTAAAAAACGCAATTTCCCTCTGGGATCAATGAAGTATATCTGAATCTGAATCTGAATTCGGGACTCTTCCAGTCTTCGAGTCGATCTCTCCAGCACACCTCTGGAAGGGGGTTATCACGTGTTTGTTGATGGGTCATGTTCAAGGCTGTCTGATTCAGAATTCCTTTGTGGGTATTCTGTGTGTTTCCTTCCAAACCTGGTATGGGAAGCGCACTCGCTTCCTTTCAGGTCGGCCCAGGTGGCTGAGCTGGTTGCTCTTATGTGAGCCTGCCAACTCTTTAAGGGACAGGTTGTCACTATCTACATTGACTCCCGGGATGCTTTCGGTGTGGCACATGAGTTTGTTGCCATTTGGCATTCTAGGGGTTTTAAAACATCTGATGGAAAGCCGATCTCTAATGCTTCTCTTGTTTCTTCTTTGAAAGAAGCAGCTTCTCTACCATCACGACTGTCAAGGGTCACGCCTTTGCGGATGTTGTGGCCAAATGGGCGGCTCTGTCTAGGACGCTGTCGCCCCATGTTTCTGACTGTTCATCTTTTTCTATGTTTTCACATGGCCTTGTGCCGCGTGATGTTGATCTTCTGTTTTTACAGTCGCAGGCTACTCCGGATGACTGTTCATACTGGGCCTCGAGATCCTGCACACCTGACAGCACAGGTCTCATTCACGACCCTGAGGGATGCGTGGCGCTTCGCGGGTCCTGTCTACCATTTCTTGTGCGTCATCTTCTTGGATTAATTTGATTTGAACTGGGTTGCAGATTTATTTCTGAGATTAATTGATGTTTAAGAATATCTGTATTTGGTGATAAATAGGTGATTGTTTTGCTGCAATTAGGAATACGTCTGGTGATAGTTGGCCCCTTGTGTGTGATTTTGTAGGAGACTTCATATAGTATTGAACTTTCTTTTATTGGAGGGATTATTGTGTGTTTAGGCATAGTAATATAGTGTTGTGCATTTATATTAATGTGGGTTTGATTCCTTTGGAGTTGACAAATTTACTTCATTTTTACTGAGTGTGTGTCACGTTGGCCACCCTGGCGACCTCCCCTGTCTCGTGTCTGTGTGGGGGTACTTGGTTGTCCTGCCAGTCTAGTGAAATGCATGTGTACATTAGCAATATAGAAGTTTAAATAGAAGAAAGAGATTATGTGGAAGAAGAGAGTGATGGTGTGGGGTAAAATGCTTGGTCTAAGGTAGAATCAATAACTAGATGATTGGTCTTAAGGATGGGGTGAGTAATTCTAACAAGATCATTAAATTCCCTTACAAAAATGAAACCAAAATGTTTTATTCATATCACACTCAGGAGTCCTGTCTCGCTTTTTGCAGCTCTCAGGGACTCCACCCGTGTCAGAAAGACGGACCAGCTGTAAGGAATGCTGCGAGGGAAACGTGGAAGAAGGGAAGGCGCGAAAAGGACCCAAGGGACTCCCCCCTCCTCTCTTCACATGACGCGTGACGGACTCCATGCCGAGTATAGAGAGGATCCTGGAGGGGTACCTTGCAGAGTTTTTGTGCAGAGAGGTTATAAGCAGGTGTAGACTTCCAGATCGGACATCCTCAGTTAATGGGAAAGAGTTTGTGGTTAGGATGGTGAAATTGATTTTACAATTTCTATGAAGGAGATTCATAGCTTAAGGTGAAACTATAAAATAGTGTTTACTTATTTTATCTGTAATTTTTGTTTTTGCAAAGATACCGGTTGGTGGTTCTTTTTCTTTCAGAAGGATGATGGGAGAAGACCAAGGGGTTCAGACATTCAAACAAGGACAATAAAGAATGGACTGGAGGACTTTGAACAAGGACTGTGACCAGATGTCCAGATCCAGCATACTGACACTACACTGAGAGTGCCACTGCAAGAGCTGCAATGTGAATAGTCATGCGTTTTCTTTTATATATTTACATGATATTAAACTTTGTTCTGTTATATGATAATCTGTAATATAGACAGGGGATGCTTTCCTTAATGATGTTCCTGTTATTGGGTACGTACATTGGGAGCTCAGATATTTTGATCTTTTCTCGGCTTAAGGATATGGGTGCTAGGCACGGACAGGTCCATTGGAAGGTGTTTTGTTTTTATTTCCTGAGATTTCTATATGTATTTGCTGAAGTTAAATATCCGCAAGAATAGTTAAATCACTTTTTTTCTTTTAAATAGGTTTGGAGTACTCTATGTGGTCGCCTAAGGCAGAGGGGACGTGAGAGTTTTTCCTGTCTAGATTGTATGATGCATATTTCAAGAAAAACAGGTGCCTGATGTAACATTTCCGGGGTGTGAGGCAGAGAAGGATCCATACGCAGGATAGGGACTTATATATATTTACTGGAGCAGGCAGAGATCAGCGTCATACACGGAAACAGGATCGGTAACCAGGTCAGAGAACACAAAGGTACAAAAGGGGCAAGGCAAAAAACAGTATCCAAAAACCAGGCAGGGAGTCAACAAATCACAGGCAACAGGAACAGGCAGAGGTACAAGAGGGCTAGGCAAAGGAACAAAACCCAGGAACAGGCGAGTAATCAAATCAAAAACCAAGAATGCAACAGGGTTGGCAATACTTCACATTGAGCATAGGGTGTGGGGAACCTAATATAGGGGTGCTAATGAATGGATGAGGAACAGGTGTGAACGGAAATTTCCATGAACATGGAAACCTGGGAAGTGAGACATCTACAGGCCGGCCACGGTACTGCCGGACCCGACATACCTGACACCTGACAGGTTTTCGCTCTCACACTCCATAAAGTTACTGTGTTACTAAGGTTATGCTGTAGGAAGCACTTGCAGAAGGAACTATTCACTTGTCACTACTCAAATATGTATGTTTTATTCGTTTTTTTTTTTCGAGACTCTTCTGACTCTCAAACGGGGGAAATATGCGGTGTCTCATATACTAAATATCAATTTATTTTGTGATTCATGTATTCATTTCTATATACACTGGAGATCAAAATTAGAGAACAATGTATGAGCACTTTTTTCAGAAATGATGTAATCTACATTGATCAACATTTGAAGGATTTTTGTAAGGAGTACACCGTCACTAGAACAGTGTTTTACAAAATAACCAAAGTATAGCATAACATAAAACCTTTATTAAAATGTTCACTAAAATGTGATCATCATAATTAGAGAACAGCAGTGACTGTAGCACAAAGATTACAACAAAATTTTCTGACTTTCTTACAACAGTCATTAATCAGTAGGAAGTGTACATGCCTTTGCTTTGAATGACTTCAGCACATCTGCAGCCACAGGACATCACTAGTCTCTCACTCCGCTCTGGTGTGATTTTGGTTCACTCTTCTTCCACTCTCTTCCACAGTTCTGTGACTGCTGTGGATTTCTTGGACATTGTGGTGGAAATTTCTAGACTGGCAACTTTAGACAAACACGGTGTAAGATAAATCACTCAAGAAAAGGGTTTAATAGTCTTGTATACAAGAGATCAGCAAAGATACAAGTGCACAAAGCATTGTATGGATGCGGATAGAGTAAACTGTTTTTCTTCTCTCCCTTATACCCCAGCTCCTCCCTGTGTAGATGCAAAACAAGATGTTTTTCTAAGTTGGCAGTTAAGACACCATCCTAACTTTGCATCTGCTTTGCACTTGACCTTGGTCAAGCTCTCTTATCTGCACATTCCACATCCAGTTGACTCCCTGTTTCACAAAGTTGAGAGAGAAGCACAACTGCATGTTGTTAATGAACAGAGACTTTGACACAAAGAAAGAATAGATGATTTGTTGATGAAAATAAAGAATAAATGATTGTGCATAATACAAAATGAGTACATTTATATAAAAAACTTCTTCCACAGACATAACTTTGTCACCAAGGATTTTCCAGCGGTTTTCTATTGGGTTTAGATCAGGACTCTGGGCTGGCCATTTCATTGTTTCAGTGTTTTCAGTTTCAAGGAACTGCTTTACCTGTTCTGCTGTGAGACAGGGGGCATTGTCCTGCATGAAAATTGCTGCCTGATTGAGTGATGAACGCAAGGAAGGAACCACATGTTTTTGAAGAAGGTTCTGATATACACTTGCATTCACTCTTCCATGTAGCTGTATGAGAGGTCCAATTCCTGCTGCCAAAACCATTCCCCAAACCATGACACGTCCTCCAACCTTTCACTGACTTCTTTACACACTTTAGATTCAGTCTTTCCCCAGTTTCTCGACAAACATAATGTTTCCCATCAGATCCAAATAAATTAAATTTGCTTTCATCACTAAAATTAACTCTGGACCACTTCTCCTCTGTCCACACAACATGCTCCTCAGCAAAGGTGAGTGTAGCTTTTTGATTCTTTCTGCTAATGAGAGGTGTGGTCACTGCAGGGTCCAAATGCTCTTAAATGTCGAGACACTGTACGCCGAGACAGATCCTTACCCTGTTCAGTGATGAACTGGCAAGTGATTCCAGCTGCAGTGTTGAACCGATTACTCATAGAGATTCTCCGCATTATCCTATCCTCTCTTGCATTTGTGTTTTGTGGGCGACCAGCCTTCTTGGGGGACTTGAATGAGGTTGTGATTTGGTAAAGATGTAACATTCTAGAAATCACAGACTTGGAACGAGCAACTTCTCTTGCTATGGCTGATAGGGTCACCCCTTTGGCCTTCATCTGGACAACCTGCTGCTGGAGGGTTTCAGTCACTTTGGAACGGATGACCATTTTGGCAAAGTCAGTGAAAATTGCCAGTTAAATAGAATTTGTCAGATAATTAAGGAAATTAGCACCACGTGCCAGATTAACATCAATAACTTGCAGGTATCTGAAAATGTTCCCTAATTTTGATCAGTGTTCTTTTTCAATTATATAATTTAAGGTTTTTATGCTGTGCTTTAGAATATATACAATTCATGAAATAAGTTTAAAATACTGCTATCTCACTCCTGTTAGGATAATTTCACATAGGACTACACAATGACCTTGACATTTAGGAAATTGTGTGTTGTTCTGAAATTTTGATCTCCAGTGTATATTACTGTGAGAAAAAGAAGGGTACAGAGAAGAACGGAATAACCTCTTTGCTGCTTTGTAATAAACTCTTTATATAGAATCAAGAAGTGTCTGCAGGGTCTTCTTCATCATCATCACAGCATTGCTACAAAAGATACCACATGATAAAGCTGAATGTCATTAGGGACCTACTGTATTATTGTAGTTTCTGAAGTCACTATTGTGTATGTATGT
>JAOXYF010000264.1:0-13324 GCA_028565775.1 Sternarchorhynchus goeldii | reverse complement strand
CACACACACACACACACACACACACACACACACACACACACACACACACACACACACACTCTCTCTCTCTCTCCCTCACTCACACACACACACACACACACTCTCTCTCACTCACTCATACACACACACACACACACACACACACACACACACACACACATGTGCATACTTGTGTAACCTCCGGACCTCTTCCCACATTATGCATAGCACACATGACACATTTCTCACAATATTGTTGAGTACAGGCTGTGAACCCTTTCGAACCAGTATTTTGCTATGGTACCCTCCCTTTTAACACAACTTCCCTTCCCATGTGACAAATTTGCAAAATAAGGGAAGTAACACTTGGGTAAACAAGGCTTGCCTTCTCCATTGACCTACAAAGCGTCTTGTATTTCGCAGCCACTGTGTTACCAACACTGCAAGTTCCACAGGTGTTGCCACTTGCTGAATGTCCTGTAAGGCAACAGCTGGGGCAGAACACAATGTAACAAAGATCTGGGAGTCTTGTGATAAGGGCATATGTGCTGCCAGTTTTGTATCAGCACATTCACTGCCTCATACCACTAGGTCATGTGTGTGCATGCATTTGTGTGCGTGTGCATGTGTGTGCGTGTGTGTGTGTGTTGCTTACTGCAACCAGTTTAGGGAGTAGAATGGCATTGAGAAGAGCGGAGACTAGTTGAAGATGTGCGACATGAGAATGAAGTTAAACCGTTACTGTTTCCAAACTATGCCTAAGTCATGATCAACCTCAAATGTGTATCTGTTCTCATTGTAAATAGAGACAGTCTTATCCTTGGCATATTCACACGCAACAAGGGCGTGTAGTTCTGCAGGCTCCTCGATTTTCCCATTCTCCAGATCTAGTGATGCTGATCCATCCACATACAAGAGAAGGTCACATTTGGCATCTCCTGGAGGGCTGGTCCAGGGGAACAAACTCAGTTAGCTACAGTAACACAGGAGAAGCAATGAGACTGCATGAAAAACTAAACTGCACCAGACATGAGAAACAAGGGCAGTGCACAGCCAGTCAAGTCCTGTGATCCTAGTACCACATTTCCTGCAGTAGCAACTCCACACAGACATGTAGGCAGTCCTGCAGCTACAGTGTCAAGCTTAGCTGAGAAGAACCTTAGCTGAGGCTACTGGCCTCATTTCATCTCCGTGTTTTAGAAGTCAGCTACTAGCCTTCTCCGTGTTTTTGTAGAAGAACAGAGATTACACATCCATGTTTTTCATCCACTGTCTGAACCAAAGGCCTTTCAGTGTGTGGAATACACAGTGTGCCCCATGATATACATGTTTGCTTTACCAAGGCCGCTGCCTCTGGCTTCATGCCCAGTAAGAGGTTTCTCAAGCAAACTTCCCATGGGGTGATTGCTGGGGTGGGTTCAGTCCACTTTTGTTTGCACATGGCTGTTTTGTTCATATCTGCTGAGGGTTAGAAATGCAGCTTCTAGCAACTCACAAAACCGGCTAATGGCCTCTTTGTATTGAGTATATAGTCTTTATGTTGTAGCCGAATGTTCTGGTTTGGACAGTGAGGTGAAATTCTCGTACAGTCTGTTCCCATTTTCATTGTAAATAAACGTTTTGGTTCTGCTGTCTTCAGGTAGAATTCCCAACAAAAAATCAGTTCTTTAGCAAACCCTGCTTGGTCCACCTGAACAATGCATGTGAGTAGTTTCTCCATACAGGAGGCATATTAAAGCTGTCATCACCAACAAAGGTTTTTGTACTAAGTATTAAATCAATTTCAGTAAGCGTATTTAATACTTTTTCCCTGTGTAATTTTTCATTATTACACATAACATACTAAACACGTGTGTTTATGGTCATCTATGGTTTGATTTCTTTACTTGTTGATTGGATGCGTTTCTATCGACATCTGGTGAGAATTTCATGGCATTAGCTGCTTTAGAAATATATTTACTTACAAAATTGGTGACATGTTGAATACAGCAGCTTCACTATAACTGGTTCTCATGAAGTTGATGTTAGGCCCAGTATAGCCTGGTGTTTTCCCTTTACTCTGTGACTTCCCCATACTTTTCTAATTTTGACATTTTTGACAGGATAATTGTAGGTTAAATTAGAATTTCTCCCTCTATTCTTTATCTAAGTTGGTATATGTGCGGTTTCTCAATTTCACTCACACAAATATCCCCTAAATGCTGGAATTCACTCATTGGAGGGAATCCAGGTTGAACACTGAATTTAGGTTAAAAAGTTTACCTTCAAACCTAAATTAAACAGTTTACATTGAACCTATCTTAAACAGTTTACCTTGAACCTAGATTAAACAGTTTACCATTAGTCTTCCCTTAGAGTAAATTAGTGGCCATGCTGCTATTACCTTATAATATAATATATTTGATGCTGGCGTGTTAAAAATTATCACGAATGTTATTACTGTATATTGGTTCCAGAAATGTCTGTACCATTCAATTTAGAGTCTCCATCTCCTAATTACTTCAGAGGTTGAAACCGAAAAATTATTTTATCCTTTAGAGACACCCAACTGATGCTTCCGAGTCCAGATTGTTATGGAAAGATTTAGAAATCAATACACCGAAGCTCCTCACACAAATGAGTTTATTAGCAGCTTCACACAAGAATGACACTCTCTGAGGGCAAGTCCAGAAAGTGAACTCCCCATCAACACTGAACACTCCCTTCATGCAGAAAGGAAAACAGACAACATCTGCTGTGCACATGAGGTGGTGCACGTGAGTGCCCTTGTCACAGAAAGGCTAAAGAAGAGTTACACTCAGAACATTGGGATCCTGGGGTGAGTGTCATGAGAAACATTTCTAAGCTCTTCTAGAACATTCCAGAAAGATAGAACGTAGAAGCTTACTGAAGAGAAACTTACTGATCAGTCTTTTTACATTATATTAGTAATTTCCCATTGCAGTACACAGTCACACACACTCTATATCAGAAGCTATATAAGCAGAATGACAAATAGCTTCCCATAGCTTCCAACAAAGTGATGACAAATTTGGTTTGTGTTAGCCTTTGGGGAAAGGAACTCAATAAACACCAAATAGCCTGTTCTGTTTTTTAAAGACTTTCTCAATAGCCCTTCATACATTCACATAAATCAGAGTCTGGCAGGAGGTTGGATTTGGATTGTCTTTGTCACAAACTGTTACTTTTTCAGAAATGTGTCCGAAAAGTGGGAACAAGATGCTAGGACCCAGCAGTGGTAGAGGACCACAGAAGCAGACCTGGCCAGGCCTGGTATTGCCAAAGTACAATATAGTCTGTGTTAACTAACATCTGTTCCCCCCAGAGGTGATAGTGCACTACTCTCAGGACGATGGTTGTGAGCAGGATGTCTCAGAACAAACCAGATGGCAATTAGGAGTTTTGTTTACCATTAGAATCATACTGCTTTATGTGTTTTGTTTGAATTTTGGTGATCCACACTTAGAAGATGGGAAGCAGAACAGGGCCGAACTGACTGTTGACTGGGCCTGGAACTGCTGCTATGTACAATCAAAGTGGTGTATAGTCAGAGTGTTTTTTTGTTGTGCTGTATGTTTACACCATGCTTACTCAAAACAGGCAAGGTTCTCTCAATCTGCTAACATAAATTCACATGTTCCCATCACACTACATGCACTACCTACCACCTCTCACCCGCACCCACCTCTCGCCTTCACTTACCTTCAACCACCCCTCACCTTCACCTACCTTCAACCACTTCTCACCAGCACCCACATCTCAACTGTAAGAAACTCCACATCTAGTGCTTTTGTACTATACTACCTTCTCTTACTACGTGTAAATGTTTACATGTGTGTGTATGTAGCACTTACACATGTGTGTTTTTTAGCACCTGTCTTGCATATGATTTAACACAGCAGTGATATGAGCAGCTGCATTATGGTAATCCAAGAGCCAGCCGTGCATGCGCGTGTGTGTGAGTGTGTGTATGTGTGTGTGTGTATCTCAATTAGAAAAATAAGCCCCATGACTTAAGTATAATGGGATGCCAGAGATGAACAGTCTGTATTCCAAACAACCTTCCAAAGACAGTAGTTCAAATGTAGTTCGAAGGCAGTTTCGTATCAACAGGAATACATACACACTCAGTGGTTATAAAGCAGAATACATACACACTCAGTGGTTATAGAGCAGAATACATACACACTCAGTGGTTATAAAGCAGAATACATACACACTCAGTGGTTATAGAGCAGAATACATACACACTCAGCGTTTATAGGGCAGAATACATTCACACTCAGTGGTTATAGAGCAGAATAGTGATCATGAAAATCAGACGAGAGTACATTCAAACACCAACAACGTAGGAGCATCATTCAGGATCTGATACTTTTCCAAATCGTAGATTGTTGAAGATATGTTCTCTTTTTTTATAAACAAAGTCCATTCCACAATTATCCTGGGTTCATTATAGACAATTTGTTAAGAATGTATACTTCAACTCTTGATGTTTAAGATTCTAAAGAAAAGAAACACTCTCACCCAAACTATTAGAAGTACTTTCAATGAACGTTTGTCAAACATTCAACAACATAATTTATAACATATTTGACATTTTTATCAAAAATAAATTCACATAAAAATTGCATAACAATACAATCTTCAGTTTTCTACAGTGACTGATTATATTGCCACACATTGCTTATATTACTGTTACATAAACTGTTTAGATATTTTTAAATGTAACCATGTGTTTATTAATTCTTTTTAAATACATTGTTAACATGCTGGACATGCTGTAAGGCCTTTGTCAGACAGCCTTAAAATGCAATTAACATGTGGCCAGAAAAGGATGGGCCCACACCCTTTGGGTCATGGTTCCCTTCTTCCTCATGGTGTGTTTTCTTGCCACTGTCGCCCTGGGCTTTGATCACTGGGAGACATCTGTAAAGCTGCTTTTGTGACAGCGGTGCTATATAATTTTTAATTTTAATTTTGAAAATGTACACATTTTAAACACATTGTGTTTCTGCTCCAGATTATGTTTTAATCTGGAAATCTTAATCTTTGAAACAGAACAAACAAAGTGACCTTCATCACTATGGTAATGAAGCTTTCATTCCTGTTACCACAAACCACCGCCAGCAACCATACTTGGGGCTGGGTGTTTACAGACAGTGAGGAAGGGATTACTTTGGAAGCCTCTGAATAAACTGTTTACGATTTCTTGCTGACGCTGGCATGGCGGGAAGAGGAAGGCGGGGTTTGGAAGAGCTACAAAGCCACTCCCACTGAACAGGAGCCTGACCCATGCAGAGGTCAAGGGTCTCTGGGAGTTTGGTGCAGAGCTTCAATATAAAGAATTTGGGCTGTGAGTGACACGTGTAGGTCAAGGATTTGGCTAGGTGTGTTTTGATTCCCAGTAAGGCAACGAGTAAAAGCCTAACTCTGATGTCCACAGAAATGAGTCATAGGTGAGCGTTTCCTGCGTAAATATGCAGCGGAATGTTTGACTGGTCTCAGATTAAGCTTCTTTAGTCACTCATATCAGAAACTGTTTAACTGTGGCAGGAAAGTCTCAAACCACAGTACCATTTCCCACCTGTGCTCTGTAGCCTCAACTCAGTACAGCTACATTCAGTAATGTGGCAAACAACATAAGCAGTGATGGCAAAGTTGCATATGCTGCATGCTTGTGGTAAAGAAATACACAGTGAATAAATCAGCATGACTCTTACCAGAAAAGGCTGATATGCAAATTTTTCTAAACAGAACACATTTGTTCTGTTGATTTTATTACCCAAAGACATTGTTCTTCGATACTAAAAGATCATTTGGGGCATCTTTCAAGAATGTGGCATGATAGATATGGCTAAAATTCATGAATCACAAAATTGAAAGATAAAAAATAAAGATTCTTTAAATCTAAACATTTGGCATTTGACATCTAAAAGTTTTTTTTTCACCAGTTTGAAATCAAAACTTGGAATCTATAAAAATCGATAAGCAGAACTGGGGTTAGAATTGGAATCAGAAAAATGCAAACAATACCCAACCCAAACTACACCCACACAAAGGTATACCATTTTTTACCATGAACTTTAAATGAACATTCTCATTCAGCAATAACATGGCCTAGTTTGTATCTGTAAAAGATCTCCACTGAGTAAACCTGAAACTTATACTACATTAGTTAACATAGTGGTAAACTAGTAACTAATAACTATTAAATAGATTCTGTTAGGGTTCCTTACATGGACGTTTCCCACAATGGTCAGCCCTGCAACACAAAACCAGCCAATGCAAAGCTCCCACATACTCAACGGATTGCTTTGCTGTCTTTGGATCATCAGTGCAATGCGGAGCAAACGAATCAACATCTTTGGAACACAAGCAGAGACCAATCAGCATCACTAGAACACAGACAAAGACCAATCAGTATCCCTGAAACACAGAGAAGAATCAGTATTACTAAAATGACTAAAACACAGCCAGCTGCTAGCAGTCATGGAAGACAGAATGTAGAAATTACAGGCTATTGTGTTCCACAGCCATGATGTTGATTTATGGAATGGTGCTCTGACATGCTAAAACTATTTTCATGTATGTGCTCAAAAGATTGACCTGAAATAAATATGATCACCATATGTTGAATCACTCAAACTTAACCCCAGTGAAAAATGTGATATCACAGTTGAACAAGGTGTTATGTGATTGTTTGCATACCCCATGTGCTGGGGTGTGTTTATGCACTCAAAACTAGACACTCCTCCAAGCAGTCTGTAAAATGAACCTAAATCCATGCACATTCTTAGAAAAAACACTGTGTTGTGACTTCATGTCATGAAGGCATGTGAAGGGTTAATTATTTCTGAAAGCATCTGATTGATACCCCACTTTCCATATTTCCTCTTCTACCAAACAAACGTCTTAGTTAAATGCCCTGTATCTGACAGAGAAAGAGGGCCCTGCCCAACTTCCTAAATTTGTCCCTTTCTCCATCTCTGCAGCTCTAGGAATTCCAGAGGGCTATGAGCTCGGCTTTCTACTCTTGCAGCTCTGTTTATGGGAACAAGAATCAGCACAGTCCATGTTTACTGCTGAGACTCAGGGATGTGCAAAATACTTGCAGTCAAAACTTAGCAAAACTAAGACGTGCTAATACAATGTCCCAAGCTTCTTGTGCACTAGCTACAGTTTGCTAAGAGACAGCATGTACTATGTGTATTGGACATTGTAACAGATGCCCTGCTGTTCAAAGGTGAACCCCACTGCTACACTGCAGCTGTTATGTTCATGTGCCACAGGCCTTTATAAGCACAATGTAAGGGGTTTAGTTAATAATTAGGTTTTGGACATCAAAATAGTATATATACAAATTATGTTAAAGTGAGCGAAGATGCTTTATTGGCTACCTGCTCTATGATCCCTGTCAGGGAAGCTATGATGAATAAACTGGTAAGTCAAGATACACTATAGCAATTTCTTTTAAATGTCTCACACTTTCCTACTGACAAACAGTGACATTTAGAGGTTGCCATAACTTACAATTATGCAGCCAAAAACTCAACTGTTGAGACTATGACAAAGGCTATTAACCATATATGACTTCTTTTGTGGCTTCATTTTTCACAGCGCGGAGTTTCTCTGGGGGTGAATGTGGACATTCTCTGTGGGTGAGTGTAGAGTTTCTTTGGAATGAGTGTGGAGTTTCTCTGGGGGGTAAGTGTGGATGTCCTCTGGAGTGAGTGGGGGAGGCCTGCTTAATGTTCTTGCTGGAGTTGTACACTGTTACATAATAACAAAACAATAATAGCTGTAGAAAAAGGGTATGAGTGCGTGCATTATACAAATATGGTGGTTGTAAATTGCCGTTACATACCTATGAGATTAAGCGCTGGGAGAAAAAAAAGACTGTGTGATAGGAAAAACAGACAGTAAAGTGAGAAAGTGAGACAACAGGGCAAATGGTATTAACATCAATTCTCAGAGCTTTGCTAACAGAGCTTTTTATTTCTGTCAGAGGTTGTTTTGTCTGGACTTTTTTCTAATGTCTGCACACTGCCAGTGTCCTCATAGAACATAGCTAGTACAGGTCACCCTCCAGGGAACACCAGTATAACATTAAGGGTAATTAAACCCAGATTCAGTAGAGGCTTTTACCCCTGTGCAGTGACAGTGGTGAGCAGAGTCATTTTGGCCTCCCTCCAGGAGAAGCCTGTGACTGTGTCCCCCAAAACACCCTCCTCCTTTAGCTCAGCTTTCTCAAAGTTCTGGAGTACCTGGAGCCTGGTGTACCTCCAGCAGGAGATGACTGGGTGTCCTTATCAGATGTCCAAACTCCCTCAACTGGCTCCTCTCAAAACATCGGCTCTGCTGTAAGCTTCTCCCGGATAGCTGAACATCTCTCCCTTGGCAGAGCCCAGCGCCCACATGAGTTTGACTTAATGGCGAGCATGCAAGCACAGCTCTCTAAGGGTATGAGGATCGAATGGTCCGCATTAACAGCCCCCGACACCCTATACTCCCAGAGCTTCTCCCACAGAACATCTCTGGACATGCAGTGATATGCCTTCTCTAAATCCACAAAACACATGTATACTGGAGTGGCAAACTGCCATATCCCCCTCAGCTATCAAGAATGGATCATGATGTTGATCAATACCAGACAGCAGCAACAACAAAATGGTATCATCTGAACTTTCTATATGATTATAACCCCATATAATGGATGGCTAAGCTATTTTTAGCCACCAGAGGGAGGCACAGAACCACCTCACAGCATTTAGAGGCAATCAACCTCACCTATCATCCAGACCTCTTAATAGGAGCATAGGTTCTCGGGTGCTCAGTATTTATTCAAAGATCTGGAAAAACACAAAGCCAGTAATGCAGATAGAGGGCTGCCTCTTTTTCTTCTTGCTCTCTTAAGTTCTGCTACCTTTCCTTGGTTGGAAAAGGAATTGAAGTTTTCCTTTTGGTCTTCTTACAAGGGAGTTCTGAATAACAAGGGAGTTCTGAACTAGCTACTGGATTACAGGTCCCAGCACAATATTTTAGTGTTTTAGTACCACATATGCCATCAGAACCTAGAAGAACCTGGAACCTTTGTGAATGTGAATGGCCCTAAAACATCTAGAAATACCAGCACTAAATCAAAAGGTTGTCCAGAACACAGATTTTGCCTTAAAGCAGGTACACTTAACATGTTCCTATCAAACATATAGATAAAAGTAACAGGTAGACTGTCATTAACTTTTGAAGGAATCTCTGGCCAGATTTACTGAAGCCGTTTTCAATATCTTGGCAATTACAACAAAAGTTGCAGTATAGTACCAACTTTATTTTTATATGCAATCTTGTTTAATGGAAAGCTGTACATCTTTATTTACCTCAGTCTTCTCTTGCTCAGTACAAGCAAAAATGTTCTCTTTGGGTTATCTTATTGACAACAGTTTTTTGAGCTTTTGTAATCTACGTCTTATTATTGGGAACTGTGGTAATAAGATCTAGAAGGTGTATTGCAATTGACACAAAAGGTAATATAAGATGTCCAGCTGATTGCTAAGATGATATTTAAAAGCAGATCCCAAGGAGTACTTTCAAAGCAGCTTCTAAGATTGTCAGTCACAGTATCTGACCAAACTTGAACTAGTTTCACCATGCTTTTAGCCCTTGTAACAATTAGCTCATATTCTGGTGCCACCAGGACAGAATTATGACCAGTAAAACTAAGATAAGACACCATTATAGACTTAAGCACTGGATAGCACATATCCACAGTATAGTCCATATCCAACATCTTGTTGAAGCAAGGGGCCTCCAAGAACACATTTCGGAGCAACAGGAGACAAAAGGAAGTCCATTTTTTTTAACAATATAATCATTGCTCACATGTATATTGGCCCAAGGATGTATTTATACAAGTATAAAACAACAGGGGAACTTCTCTGAGTGGATAAAAAGAGGTTATAGAGGTAAGTAAATTCATTCCAGCTGTTCTACTGCACTTTTGGTGCTGGTACTTCCAAACCTTCCAAAACAACAATTGGTTAAATTATAATTTTTTTTTTTAGCAGGAGTCAAAAACAAGTGAGGTATGTGATATGCTATTACTTTCTTTTTTCAGGAAAAAATTGAAAATGCATCACGAGGTTAAAACATGCCTCTGTCCCAACTACGTTCACCTGAAGAAGGCAGATTGCTCCAAATGCTTTAAACATTTTTCAAAATTGGTTGCCTTGTGTCAAATGTCAAAAGAACAAGATTACCAAATATTTTAATCGCCAACAGTATTATCAACCTGCCATTCTCCAGCTTCTAGTTTACAGAAAAGACTTCTTCCACTTCTGCTGTTCTGAATCTGTTCTTTGTCTTATTTGTACTAACAGTCTCACTGGAATAGTTCTGAGACCATAAACCTGAAGCAAAACAAAACACCACGAAGACACAGGGAGCACATGAATACTGCAACCGCAAACAGGGTTCACCAAACACGTTTGTAAGTATAACACAATAATTCTAAATTTGTCATGCAGATGTTACTGATATGAACTTGCAAGAAGAGAATTATAATACTGTGTTTTTATTTGTACAAATTTAGTTGATTAACACTGAATGGTACATAAAGGTACCAGTTTAAAGGAAGTGTCCTTTACACTTGCATGCATAGGCATCGTAAACAGAAAAATAAGTGCTTCCTGTATATGTGCAATATAAAATACTGTTTATACAACAAAACAGAATATAGAAAGAAAAAAAAAACACAAAATAAGATTAAGTCATTTTGCATGGAGATTTCACTCTTGCTCAGTTATGGCCATTGAATTCCGTCTGAATCTTTCAAATATTATCAAATATTAAATCACATTTGGCTCAACATTTGTACCATGCTTATGTGTTGAAGAGATGCAGCACTAGCAACAGTAACTGCACTGGACCAAATAAGCAGCACTAAGTAACCTTACACACAACGCAGAAGTGCAACAGAACCATCAAATGTCTTTGGTTTGTAAGATAGTTAGATCAGAGAACATTTCTGAGAATTTCCTAGAATACCCTGAAGCATGTTTCTGTGTCCATATTTGCTAATCCATCAAGTGCTTGTTTTTGTTTTTTGAGACACAGACTGAGGCTAGAATTAAATACCACTGCCAACGTACATTTAAAAACTGTGTTTAGGACTGTACTACTTGTTCATTTATTTTTCTTCACCCTGACATGCTCAAATGAACTGAGCAAATTTAGTCACATTAATCCCTTCAAATGAAACTGAAATGTATCTTCCTCTTCTAACTAACTTTGGTTGTCCATAATTTACATTATGATTGTCTACATTAATCTCAAGGATTAATGTGATTTTAACACCTGAATGATCTCACAAATGATAATCACAAATGATCTCACTTCAGAATAATCTGGGCTTCCTGTATACGGTTGCCCTTATCAACTACTCCAGCTTGTTTGTCCAAAACGACAATGCTACAGGACGTTAAGGCACAATCCTGCTGACGGCGAGAGAAAAACAGGGACACAAGCTGAGTGTTAAGACTTGCTGACTGAAAGTGGTATCACTGGAACAGTAATGGAATGTCCTGGTGGAAAGAATTCTAGGCCCGAGCATCACTGGCTCCTGGAAGAGCATTCCGAGGAAGAGGAGAAGCAGCCAAGCAGGTCCTTCCACCAGCGTCGACCAACTCTCCACAGCCACACCACCGCAGGCTCCCAGGGCTTCAGCGGCTTCTCTCCTGTTGCAGGACTGATTTAAGCCTTCTGCAACTCAATACATTTCCCATCACACTGTGATGAACCACAATGAAGCCAGACATAACGCGCTGATTATGATAACGCGCTTTTCTAATGGTAGTCAGCAGTGACAGGCAGTAGGATGCAGGTCCACATTAATCTTGAGAATGAATGGAATTATGACAAAACACCAAACCAGGCAGAAATGTGCCAGAGTCAAAGCAAGGACTAAAACCATCCTGCACAGGCTGGGGAATGAGTTGTGTTTTGGGCTGGGGAAGCACAGGGCTTAAGTTGCTCTGTACACATCCAATCAGGTCTTCTTAAATAACCATCACACATTCTCAAGCATAACATACAGCTTTTCACCATCCTTCAGTACAGAAAAACAAAAGTCTCTTCACTTGTTCATTATTATTTCATTCTGAAGAACCCTTGTATCTGCAATGCCTTAAACAAACATTAAGTCATTATGTAGCACTAGTAAATATTTACTATTTACTAGCTCATGTTTATCACATTATACAATAAATTTTGTTTCCTGTTTGAAATAACAATGCTTATCCAGTGTTAAAAGAAACAATGAAGTATTAATTATGACTTATTATTAATTGCACACATGGATTCTTATCATTCCTGCACTGTGTGAATGCTCTGTAGTTCTGAAGAATTGCAGATACAGGGGTTGGACCAAGAGGAGCTCAGAGACAGATGTTGATCTGTTTGGCTAGTTCTCTCTCCAGATCTGATATTAAGTTATCAAAGTCTTTCAAACTTAATCTACATGTAAACGGGGCATCAAAGTCCAGCGCAAATTCTTCGGCGTACAGATGGCTAGAGGACACCCAGTCTTTCGTCTCCTTCTTCTCATCTTCCTCTTCGTCATCACTCTCGCTTCCTGCCACCTCATCGTAATCGGCATCATCATCATTGGACAAGAAGTCCCGTCCACAAATGCTCCAGTCTCCGGCGTAACGGTTGCAAGGCGGGCTCTCCAGACGGCCTCGCCCCCTCCGGGAAACTACCACCACGTCCTGCGGTAAAGGAAGCTCCACACGTAACGGCACACGGTGTGTGCGGCGCTGCAGGGATTTCTGGGATGGAGGAGTAACAGAAGAAACCTCTGGACTGTATGGTGATTGGACAGTCACCCTTCCTGTAGGAACTACAACAGAAGATTTTATTTTAAAAAAAAACAAACCCAAAACCCCAAAAGGGGTTATGAAGCATTTATGGTGTGATACAAACAAAAAACATGTTTATCAATACTCACACACACACATGCACATACATACACACACACATACACACACACATACAAAGTACATTATATGGGCAATACAAATGCTCAACAGCTGTGAAGAGCAGCTGAAAGTCTGGGAGCGTCCTCTAGATGTGAACCACATGACAGGATTACGGGTTTTAGCCATTACTACTGACATAAAGTGTTAACAGGACATTTCACTCATGTTATTGACAGCCAATGAAAATGGTCATCTGCAATTTTCAGATAAGAGAATCCTTGACATGGATAAGACAAGTTTGCAATATTTTTAAGAAAATGAGTTACACATGTTGGATTATGATTGGTCAGGATACTCAGCACCCACAATAT
>JAOXYF010000263.1:420-13334 GCA_028565775.1 Sternarchorhynchus goeldii | reverse complement strand
AGAGAGAGAGAGAGAGAGAGAGAGAGAGAGAGAGAGAGAGAGAGAGAGAGAGAGAGAGAGAGAGCGAGCGAAAGCAAGGCAAAGAGAGAGAGAGAGAGAGAGAGAGAGAGAGAGAGACAGACAGACAAAGACATCACTTGAGGGGAGAATAACGGCTGTAGACTGAAACAGAGAGAGGCAGAGGGAAAGAGACTGAGAGGTAAGAAATCCTCTAAATGATAAGAAATCCTCTAAATGAGTCAGTGTGTAACTTCAATCAGACCTTCAAGTGCAGACAAGGTTTTCAGTTTTTTAGCAAACACCCACAACAACAGCAGAAACGGCCGCTTTGTGCGGAGGGAGGAAGGAGTCTCTTCCTCCTTTGTGCAGAGGGAGGAAGGAGTCTTCCTCCTTTGTGCAGAGGGAGGAAGGAGTCTTCCTCCTTTGTGCGGAGGGAGGAAGGAGTCTCTTCCTCCTTTGTGCAGAGGGAGGAAGGAGTCTCTTCCTCCTTTGTGCGGAGGGAGGAAGGAGTCTCTTCCTCCTTTTCCACCATCAGTGGCCGCAAGCCCTAGTTTCTTGTTAAACTACAGAACTGCCCTCCTGTCTGATCACTGTCAGTGTGCGTTTCACATCTAAAACGTTTCTTCAGTCAGAGAAACAGTAAGACGTGTAACTGTGTTCAAACATGTCAAAATAGACAGAAATAGCAATAAGGTACCGAACAACTTAAGGAGAAGACGAATAGATTGAAAATCTTTCTGTTGTGCCAGAACATTAATGGTTAACACAGTAATACTCCCACGGCAAACTTTATATGTTTCATCTGCATATGTAGGAAGTTATCCTCCTTTACATATTCTCCTCATTCTGTGGCCTTCTCATCTCAGAGCCACAGGGAATTGTAGGACGTTTTGACAGAAAATGCAATCATTTGATCTGGTAGAAGGAAGGCACTCTGAGTTACCAAAGCCCCTGAAAGCCAAAGGTCTCTGAAGTCTTTGTAGCCTGCTCCACCCAACAGGCTGTTCCTCCTGACAGGCAGCTCCGCCTGACAGGCTGAGGGCTCTGGCCTCTCTTCATGACTCCGGCAGGGTGATGGCTCAGAGAGAAACACTGTGTGAGACTCCTGAGTCATGGTCATGTTCAAAACTCTCTGGAAATGGGGTTCTTCCACGTTCCCTTAGATTGCGCATTTCTGCTGGGGTTTTGACACAACCATAGATGTGGAGAGGAGCCTGAGAAACACGATGAGCTACAACCATCTATACATACTGTAAACTACTGTAAACCATCTATACATACTGTAAACTGTAAACTACTGTAAACCATCTATACATACTGTAAACTGTAAACTACTATAAACCATCTATACATACTGTAAACTGTTGCTAGGATTCATTCAGGATCACCTGAATAATTTCCATATCAAAAAATGTAATTTTTCTTTTAATGGATACAGCAAACCCAGGTTCAGAAGGTTCAGATTCAGCATGTCAGCAACATCCTGTCTAGGGAATGAGCTCAGAGACAAACAAACCAGAAAAGTGAATGAGTGAAAGAGGGAGTGAATGTTTATGGAGACAGTGCCTGAAATTCAGAGATAGAAAGCCAGACTGGTGTGGACAGATGCAAAGTGAAGGGTTCGGATGGGGTTAGAAAATGCATAAAGCAATATTTCACCCAAAAAAGCTTATTTACAAAAGAACTTGTATGAGCAAAAAAATGTTATGCCACTAAACTCCATCTCTACACTGAACCAAAACTTTTTATACAAGTCATTTTATGCAAATCCCAGTGTTGGAGGAGGGTCCAGCTCAGCGCTGTTACAACACTAAAGCTTCAGAGCTTTTACTCATCCAGCCCCTGTAGGATGTCCATCGCCATCACCTGGGCCAGAGGCGCTTTTAATCCCACCCCCAGAGCTGCTCTTAATCCCACCTCCAGAGCCGCTCTTAATCCCGCCCCCAGAGCTGCTCTTAATCCCACCTCCAGAGCCGCTCTTAATCCTGCTTCCAGATCTGCTCTTAATCCCGCCTCAAGAGCCACTCTTAATCCCACCTCCAGAGCCACTCTTAATCCCACCTCCAGCTGTCTGTGCTCAGTGGCCCCTGATGAGGCAACAGGTGTGTATCTGGCAACGTCAGGCTTCCTCGCTGCTGCTACAGCTGATATGTGCCGGTCTGAGCAAACCAGTGAATGAATTCATATATAAAACACCAGCATGGTTATCTTTGGGACTGGACTTCACTGAGTGGATGTTTGAGCTGCAGTTCTGCCCGACCCATCCAGTAGAATAGACCTAAAGACAGGTCATGCGTCTGATTACGTCATGCGTCTGATTGCACATGACCTCTGATGCTTTTCTATGTATTGTGACAGTGAGAGGGGAGAAGGTGAAAACAAAGCATGTACACAAAGTTGTTCCTGCCCCCACCAGCTGAGGGCAGCAGTGAGACCTCCAGAATTGACTGGTAAAATGGCAAGGTCATGCATGAAGGACAAGAAGGTAGATGCTGAATAAATACTGAGGGCCTTTCACACAGAGAGCATGCCTTTATGATTTCGAAGATTATTAAACCTTAATAAGCAATTAAACCTCTTTTAAGAGCTAGGAGTGACATGATTAATCTCTGCTTTATAACATCTTATAATATCTTTTTGACATTTGTTTAAAATAATCTTTTTAAGAAACTTACTCGAAGCAAGACCCATTCACACCATTCATTAGCACTCCAGAAATATGTCAAAGATGTTCAAATACATGAATATGTATGAGGTCAAAACTCGTCATCAAAGTGAAGCCAGAAGACTTGGTCCCATTTCAAACAAAGTGTGTAAACACACGTTAGTCTTTCAGTGGAGTCCTGGGGCTAACTGCACTTCTAATTAAGATGTGAAGGTGAGCCAAGTGTTTCTAATGCAGCGCTGAGTCACACTCATCTACAGTCATTAGCTGAGAACAGAAGATGAACAACACAGAGATGGGTTCCATTTACATTTGTGTGATTTTTATTGAAAGTTGCTCAGTGGCATAATCAACAGAAATAAATCTTTTTTTATTGATCATGCTGGAGAATAACTGATTAAATCTGGCTTGGCTTGCATGTCACATTCGCATTTCCTGCATGGTTTGAAATCGAGAAGCGTTTGCCAGCTGGTGGAAAATCCAAACAACCTTCATTGTCAGTTTTCACCACCTGAATCAAACACCAAGCCAGGGTGTATCCATCAAAAAAGGTTCTGAGGTGAATTACCTTAGATTAGCTAACATGTATTATGCAGATAAGTGTTTGTATAGATCTAGAAATCAAGATTCAAAAATAGCTACACTGAATTAACTTTTACGGTGCTGAATTAATATACTGTTGGATTAACTCATACAGTGTTAAATCAGTTCTTACAATGTTGAGTTAATTTTTATAAGGCTGAGTTAACTTTAACAGCATTCAGTTCATTCTTACAGTGATGAATTAACTCTTACAGTGTTTGATTAACTCTTACAGTACTGAATTAACTCATATTGTTGGATTAGCTCTTACAGTACTGAATTAACTCATATTGTTGGATTAGCTCTTACAGTACTGAATTAACTTTTACGTTGTTGGATTAACTCTTGCAGTACTGAATTAACGTTTATGTTGTTGGATTAACCCTTACAGTGTTGGATTAACTCATAGTGTTGGATAAACTCTTATGGAGGTCATTTGTGTCTTATCTGGACAAACAAGCACTACAGGTCTTGATTCTTTTCATTTTATTCTTCATGTATGACAAAAAAACTGAAATCATTGAAACTACCACTGAAATCAGTGTAATGTGTTAAAAATGACTTCTGTAAAGTCATGAAGTTTCATCTAAGAACGGATGATCCATCCATCTGCTCCACTTTTACCATAACCTCCTGAAAGCCATATCACATCACGCTTAAAGGAATACACCAACACTGGAGCCAACAGTAAATGGAGCCAACCGTGAATGGAAGCTGGTATCCATGGTATCCATAAATTAGCATGACAATTTGCATAATTTGCATAATGCTAACTGGTGGTTATAAACGTAATTCATGGATGGTAAAACATCCATTGCCCATACACATGCATGTAGACACAAACACACACAAACACTCATGCATGCAGCGCACACACACACACACAAACACACACACATACACATACTAGCAGTTTGGCAGAACCTTTAGCAGCTGGACATGTGCTCCCATTTCAGCACAGCATGACCTCCAGGGTCTTGCTAGTGGGACAGAATAATCTTTTTCTCTCACAATGTTTTTTCTTTTGTTAAAAGTTTTGCCACTTTGTCTGTGCTCCACGCTTTCTCTCCATATTAAATTTTGTTAAACCACTGAAGCACACGTTTGATAAACCACTGAAACACACGTTTGATAAACCACTGAAGCACACGTTTGATAAACCACTGAAGCACACGTTTGATAAACCACTGAAGCACACGTTTGATAAACCACTGAAACACACGTTTGATAAACCACTGAAGCACACGTTTCAGCAAAGCATTTACTAATAACTGTAAATAAGTGACAGCAATAATTTGTTTTTTTTTTTACAATCAAATACAGAATAAGGCTCTGAAGCCAGTAAAGTAGCTACATATTTACAAATGCATGGTAAGTAACTACAGACAATATTTCTTTGTTAATCTTCTACTCTGTATTTTCCTTCTCCCTTTAAAGAGATGAATGGGTTGTACTAAGATGGGCTATTTCAATTAGTCATAGTCATTTATCTTTAAGAAACATTTCTTCGTTTTTCCCAGTCATGCATACACAGTTCATTGTTCTTTGCTGTGGCAGTAGACAAACTGTGGCTCCAAGCCAAAGGCTTTTGTTTGGTCAGGGGAGTGGACCGTGCACATTTAATAATGTTTAATAATGTCTTAATGAAACACATACCCTGGGAAACTGTGAAGTGCTTAGCCCTGTTGATCACTGTGGCTGTGGAAAACCCAGCCACATGGACTTCTTGTTTCCTCGCTGTTCTCCTGTTAGGGGTTAACGTTGCCTAATCGTCATACCTTCAGAATCGTAGACCTGTGATCTGATAGACAGGTGCTTTTTACAGGTGCCTTCAACTTTATTAGTGGCCTGGGCTCAAGGTGACTCAGGATGTGTTTTCATAATTTTCTAGGCCGTTTAAGGGCAGATTGCTCAGTTTCTCAAGCATGGGTTATACAAGGATGGTTTATGCTTGTCAACGTATTGACACAGTTGGGACAAAACTAACTGATCTGAGCTGTCACACACACACACACACCCACACACACACACACACACACACAGACACATGCACATGCACATTCTCACACACACACACACACACACACACACACACACACACACACACACACACACACACACACACACAAAGCGTGATGGTGCTCATTGTTAAGTCTGTTTAGCTGGAGCTGGATCACCACACTCTTCATTCTCATGGGATAGAGAAAGAGAAAGAGAAAGAGAGACAGAGAGAGATACAGGGAGAGAGAGGTACAAAAAGAAAGTGTGAAGAGATACAGTGTGAGAGAGAGATAGAGAGACAGAGAGAGTCAAAGAGAGAGTCAAAGAGAGAAAGAGAGAGAATGAGAGCGAGAGAGAGTCAAAGAGAAAGAGAGAGTTGAAGAGAGAGAGAGAGAGAGAATTAAGGAGAGAGAAAAAGAGAGAGAATTAAACAGAGAAAGAGAGACAGAGAGTTAGAGAGAGAGAGAGAGAATTAAAGAGAGAGAGAGTTAAAGAGAGACAGAGAGTTAAAGAGAGAGAGAGTTAAAGAGAGAGACAGAGAGTTGAAGAGAGAGAGAGAGTGAGAGAGTTAAAGAGAGAGAGAGTTAAAGAGAGAGAGTTAAAGAGAGAGAGAGATAAAGAGAGAGAGAGAGAGATAAAGAGAGAGAGAGAGTGTGTATGTGTGTGTGTGTGTGTGTGTATTTGCATGCACTTGCATTTCTATGCTTCAAGGAACCACATGGCTTTGTAACAAACTGTCTCCAAAAATGTACTGTATATTTATAGAAATAGGGTTTTGCTGCAAAAAAACCGAAAGACTACATTACCCAGTAGTTCGGTTTGGTTGAACATTGAACGTCTTCTAGTTACGGCATCATCTGAGCTGATGTGAGTTCTTCCCAACAATGCAATACGTACAGTAAATTATGTTTGTGGGTGAGTAGATATATGTGTGTACATGCAAGTGTAATAATCAGAAACTGGAAGCAATGAACTGCAGCTGCTTCCCAGTGCCTGTCAGGCATCCTGAAGCATCAGCCTACAAGGCAGCGAGGTGCACCGTGGTTCTACACAGGCCCGGTAAAGAGAAAATTCACAGGACAACAGTTAAAGAAGGTATAAACAGAGTAAGACAAGCAGAATACTGCCTGCCAGGAACTCTCTCTCTCTGTCTGTCTTTCTCTCTTTGTCTGTTACTCTTTCATTCAATACTAGATAATACCTCATTTATGTAAAACCTCAGTTTAGTCAGCACACAGCCATAGTGTATTTGTAGCTTCAGCACTCTGTCTGCTGCCACTGTATGTCTCAGGAGGTGTGTGCAGGTCTTCTGAGGTCAGCAGGAGCTGATGGGGACATTACAAGGCCCTCCAGGCCCTGCCTCTAACCGCCCCACCCGCTCCACCCGCTCCACCAAGCAGGCTGGAGATTCAACGCTGCCCTGTTCAGGCACATCTGCCTCCTCCAAACACATTAAATAATAATAAAGACCCTCTAGAGCGATTGACTGGAGTGAACATCCAGGCTCCAGTGCAGGCTGTAATGATGTCAAACAGCACGATCAATGTTTGAATTATAGATGTGTAAGGCCTGACCTGAGCACAGGAATGGGCTGAAACTTTCTAAGTGGTTTAATACGCTCAAAACCCGAAAACTGCCGTCTTTGGATCTCGCACGGATGCATGCATAAATTCTGCATGACGGAAATGATTTAGGTTTTAAGTGCCTGTGTTTGTAAGCACCTCTAATCCTCATTGCCACTTGACAATAATGGCAAAACTTTTCTGGACAAACGACTGAAGCTCTTTCTATGAGTGCAGAGAAAAGAGTGGTGGTGTAATGAACAGAGAGGGTCACTGGGGTTTGAGCTCATTATGGAAATGGTAGCGGGAACGAGAGAGTAGGTTCTACAAAGCTTCAGTTATTGCAATGCTGCAGCAAGAATTACAAATAAATTACAATGTGCAAAAATGCATGTGTTGGTACTGATGGTACTGATACTTATTGCAACAGCAGGTACCTTTGTGGGGCTGAGTTTTGAGGTTTGTTGTCTGATTGTTAGGTTCTAAACCTGGTCTGATTCTGATGGCAAACAGCTTTTACCCTCATGATCCCCTGCTGCCTTTCCCTTTCACTGTACTATCTCTGAACATTAGGATGCCTAAGGAACACCACTGATTCTCCAAAAGCACGAGAGATTAGCAATCGTTGCTGTGTATCTGGCTGCAGCTCCCTGAGCTTAAGCTCCAAGAGAGAGCGTGAAAATGGAGCTTCACGGTGTTCTGCCTGTCACCCTGGATGGTGCTAACCACACAGGAACGCTTAAAGAAGATTCCATTGTAGATCCGATTCCTCGTTCTGAAACGTGGAGGATGTTCTGTTGCAGACAGAGTGGTACCGCAGGCATGGAGATCTGGACCAATCAGATGTAGATAAGCATACAGTTCTAAGAGAATGAAGAGAAGGAGAGAAAATCTTGCAGCGCAAAGAGGAGTGTGAGATTCAGAGAGTCGGACCGTAAGTAGTTGACGACAGCACTACTGCTCACTGATGTTATCATTAGGGAAAATTGAATCTTCAAGGACATTTTCAAAAGCCGAACTCAGACAAATCACATTTTATAACTTCAGACTGATTTCACACCAGAGTGATTTTTCTATTTTCTTCCCTCTCAGATTAATTTCCACTGTGTTAATATTCTTATTCTAATGCTGTTTGATGTCTGGAGGAATTGTTGAAAAGTGTCTCTAGTGTGGGTAAATAAGCTACTAGAGGGTACTCCAGGGCTCTCTCTCTCTCTGTTTCTCTCTCTCTCTGTTTCTCTCTCTGTGTCTCTTCATTTCTCTCTCTCTGTTTCTCTCTGTCTCGCTCCCTTTCTCCTTCTCTCTGTTTTTGTCTCAACTCGAACTGTCCATGTTTTTCTCTCTCTCCCTCTTTTTCTCTTTTATGTTTCTCTCTCTGTATCTCTTCATCTCCTCTTTCTCTCTCCTTCAATCTTTCTGTCTGTCTCTGTCCATTGACCGACAACAGTCTGCTTCATAAATTATTACTTAAATTGTGCCTTGCAGTGAAATAGAAACAGAAACTTCTCATCAGCTCCAAATCAAGAGCTCAGCCAAACAATCCTATTAAACGGATGAAGCGAAGAGTGTCATCCAGTGTGTCTGGAAGTCGTACTGGCTGGAATCACCATCTTCAACATTGTAGAAGTGGCACAGTAATTAGAATCGTTTGGCCTAACTCTCCCTTTGGACTTTAACAACTTTCTGCTATTTGATCTGATTAAATCCCCGTGGTAACACATTTTCAGCAGAGTTTGCATTTGATGGGAAAATGCTTGAGGTGCATAAATTATCCACAGCCACTGGCAGCCGTTTCTGATTAGAGTGAAACAGAAGGGCCAGACTTCCTTCCTTGCCAATAGTTGATACAATGTAACTGCAGTATTATAACTGCTAATACATATAAATGTGCACGAGCACCATGAAGCGTTATGAACGTTTGTCATTGTCTCTGGTGGGGGCAGAGGGTGGGGTTTAAAGGATGCAGTAGATGATGTGCACGTGTTGTGTTCTTCACCCTCCTGTGGTGGGTCAGTGCAGGTGAATTGGATTAGAACAGCTATTACACATGCAGTGGGAATATTTAACTAACACAGAGCAGTTTGTACTCCAGGACTTTCCCAGACTTAAGAAGTAAGATTTAAAAAGTTATACAAAATAATTAGAGAAATCAATCCTTTTATTACCCTAAGTGATGAGGTAATAGCTATCATACTCGACCTCACATAGATTGGGACACAACACTACCACACACACACACACATTAGTACAAGTACTATGCAGTATCTCCAGGGAAAAACCAGTCACAGCTGCTGTGCAGTGACTAAGTGCTGCATTTTGCAAATCGTATAATAGGAAGGAAAAAGTGGGCCAAGACCTGTTCTATGTGTGTGTGTGTGTGTGTGTGTGTGTGTACATGTGTGTATGTATGTGTGTGTGTTGTACATGTGTGTATGTGTGTGTGTGTGTGTTGTACGTATGTGTGAGACTCTGATGCACGGAGCACGATGTTGGGCACTAACACTGATGTAGTACAACAATCAGACACTCGAATGTAGGCCTTGTTCTGTCAGCCTTTCAATGTGTGATGTCAAGTGTAGGTCAGGTGATGATCAGGTGATGGTGAGGTACAGGTCAGGTGATGGTCAGGTGATGGTGAGGTACAGGTCAGGTGATGGTGAGGTACAGGTCAGGTGATGGTCAGGTACAGGTCAGGTGATGGTGAGGTACAGGTCAGGTGATGGTCAGGTGCAGGTCAGGTGATGGTCAGGTGATGGTCAGGTACAGGCCAGGGAAGGCAGCGACTCACGGTTTGGTTCTGCCACAAGAGACTCATGGTCTGTATACTCTGGGTCCACCAGCTCCTTTAACAGATGGCTTTAAAGCACCTCTCTGTTTGTACGCTGAGCTTGGGCCCGCACACATGCTGCTGCCAGTTCAGCACTTCTGAAATGAGTCCTTAATGGACTTTCATCTGGCAAGAAGAGCATGTCAACGTGTACAATAATGAAATCAAATAGATGTTGTCAGTGAATTTGAAAGGGACACAGTGAATGCTTACACCTGCTTTGGTTTTAATGAGATCCAGACTAACCGGCAAACTGCTTTCCATTTAAAAACTCACTGCCGCTTAGAAATCAAAAGTGAGAGCTGCAGTGTAATTGTCTGGTTGATTGTTTAATTGACTGTGTATTTGTTTAATTGATTGAGTTATTATTATTATTATTATTATTATTATTATTGTTGTTGTTGTTGTTGTTGTTGTTGTTGTTTTACATTTCTCAGCAATAAGCATATGATCAATGAAAGTTAAAGTTTGAGTGTCTTTGTTTAATGTGATTGACACCTGTAGTTTTGGGTAAAGTGCGACTGGGAGCATCCCTGCACACAGCTGAATCAAGTATTCAAGAGCACAGGAACAGTTGAGCTGTGGTTTTCCATACTGGGATACAACTACAGTGTGGACTGTATCCCAGGTGCCCAATGACAGAATGATAAACGCAGGATGAATCCCAAATATGGAAAAAAGCAGAGGAATTCAGAGAGAGGAAGAGAGAGACATGGAGGGAGGAGGGAGAGAGAGAGGGAAAGAGAAGAGAAAAAGAGGGGGAGAGAGATAGAGAGGAGTGGGAGGAGACAGAGAGAGAGAGAGAAGAGAGAGAGAGAAGAGAGACATGGAGGGAGGAGGGAGAGAGAGAGAGGGAAAGAGAAGAGAAAAAGAGGGGGAGAGAGATAGAGAGGAGTAGGAGGAGACAGAGAGAGAGAGAGAAGAGAGAGAGAAGGCAAGAGAAACAAGAAGAAAGAAAGGGAGAGAGTAAGACCGACCAGGTGTCGAATGTTTGAAATGTCTTTAATGATCTTAAATGCATCAGAGAGAGAAGTGAAGGACTGACAGACAGACTGGATTAGTGCTTCAGACTGGATTAGTGCTTCAGACTGGATTAGTGCTTCAGACTGGATTTGCTCTTCAGACTGGATTTCCTCTTCAGACAGGGTGCATTTTGACTGTGTCACTGTTACTGTTGAAGCACTCTTCCACCAGAGGAGCTCCACTTACTCCCTAGTGGCCCTATCAGTGAGGTTTCATTACTTTGTACAGGGCTGAGTCTGGTATCTGATCAGGTAGAGCACCCCTGCACTGGACAGGTATTAGAGAAGATGATAGCCAGTGTGTAAGGAAGGTGGTTTGCTTGATCTTAAAAATTAAAGCAAATGCAGACTAGGGCAAGTTTCTAGACCAGAGCTCTATGTGCATGCAGTGAGACATGTTACAGAACTCTATTCGCATGCAGTGAGACATGTTACAGAGCTGAATCTGCCATGCAGTGAGACATGTTACAGAGCTTTAATTGACATGCAGGGAGACATGTTATAGAATTCAATCTGCCATTCAGTGAGATATGTTACAGAGCTCAGTCTGCCATGCAGGGAGACATGTTACAAAGCTCTAACTGCCATGCAGTGATGAGACATGTTACAGAGCTCTAACTGCCATGCAGTGAGACATGTTACAGAGCTCTAACTGCCATGCAGGGAGACATGTTACAGAGCTCTAACTGCCTCGCAGGGAGACATGTTACAGAGCTCTAACTACCATGCAGGGAGACATGTTACAGAGCTCTAACTGCCATGCAGGGAGACATGTTACAGAGCTCTAACTGCCATGCAGTGATGAGACATGTTACAGAGCTCTAACTGCCATGCAGTGAGACATGTTACAGAGCTCTAACTGCCATGCAGGGAGACATGTTACAGAGCTCTAACTGCCATGCAGTGATGAGACATGTTACAGAGCTCTAACTGCCATGCAGTGAGACATGTTACAGAGCTCTAACTGCCATGCAGGGAGACATGTTACAGAGCTCTAACTGCCATGCAGGGGGACATGTTACAGAGCTCTAACTGCCATGCAGGGAGACATGTTACAGAGCTCTAACTGCCATGCAGGGAGACATGTTACAGAGCTCTCTCCGCACACAGTGGTCAGGAGCAGGTCAGGTACAGGTCAAAAACAATCTGGGGAAGGCACTGACTCACAACAACTTGAGTCCAATCTCACAGCTTGAGTTGATACACTCAGAGAATGAGTTTCTAACCCAATATAAATAGCTGGTGTTGGAAGATTATTGCATGAGCACAACAACCATTCCAGCTGAATGGTGAAACTACTAGCATGCTCACCATAATGACTGTGCTTTACAGTGAACTCAGGTAAGAAAGATGTCACACTTTGTTTAACTTCAGACAGTGAGCTGTGGAGAGACATGACAAAACAGCTTTAAAAATGACAGCCAGTTAAACCTCTGGTAACTTCCTGTGCCATTTATGAATTACGCTAAAGTTTCTTCACTGTCTCAATAGTCAGGTCCATAAAATTAAATTCCCTCTCAGTACTCAATTCTAAGGCATTAGAGTAAAATGTAATTATTCCTCTCTGCCATCTTTTCCATTTTCCAGTCACATTTGAATAAAGACCTGCTTTATCTGGAAGGAAGTGTGTTCCACAGACCCGTTTTACTTTTCAATGCTATTCTTCCAGAGATTCATTTATAGGTAAGATTGAGATTTATGAAACGGCAGGTCAGAAGCAGCAGCTCTTTAAGATCATTGTGTGCCTGGTAAAAAGGCAAAGAAAAGACAAACGCACCTGTGAAACTCTTTCACTTCACCCTTCACATCAGATTCTGTCCAGCGTTCGATTTAAAGCAGACCGTTTCCTGTTTGTGTCTTGTTAACCAATCAGTCGATAAGCTTAGCTTAACAGACACTGGAGCCAGAGATGATGGCTGAAATATAGTATGTAGAAATTAAACTCTTAAGAATGACTGGTGCTGGAATATTCACAGACTTGAAATGTGCTGGAGAATTTAAAAATAAGCATCCGTCTACTTTAAAAGTAGAAACAGTGTCTGGGAATGTAAAGGAAGGGAAGTGAGATGTAGAAGTTTCCCAGACGGTTCCGATCCACTTTGTCTGAAATGTGTTTTATGATGTAAAACACATTTTGTCAGTTATACCAGCTGTGTATGTACCAGCTGAGGCAGGACACAGTTATACCAGCTGTGTATGTACCAGCTGAGGCAGGACACAGTTATACCAGCTGTGTATGTACCAGCTGAGGCAGG
>JAOXYF010000262.1:0-13341 GCA_028565775.1 Sternarchorhynchus goeldii | reverse complement strand
CACACACACACACACACACACACACACACACACACACACACACACACACACACACACACACACACACACATTATCTATATGTCCTTTTTCTCTGCTCTCTCTTTCTCCCTGACCCAGTTATGTCAGAAGTTTCCATTACCCCTCAAAAAAGATCATTCTAGAATAGAGTATGAAAAAAAAGATCATTCTAGAATAGAGTATGTAAAAAATGATTCTAGAATAGGGAGCTCCTTCTATGTCTGGTTATCTAGTCATTATCTAGTCATCTGTCCATTTCAAGCCTGCACACTTTCATCCATGGTATCCCTCTCTCTCTCTCTCTCTCTCTCCCCCGTCTCTCCCTCCCCCTCCATCTCTCTATCTCTCTTGTGTGCACCACAGTCTCTCTGGAGAGGAGAGGAGTGAATTGAAAGTCAGATCACAGCTCCTCTCTCTGGCCGAGCTCCCCCAGACTGCAGCCCATAATGATGGAAAAGTGTGTCCATAGATTTAACCCTGTCGTCCAGGGAGGGAGAGAGAGAGAGAGAGAGAGAGAGAGAGAGAGAGAGAGAGAGAGAGAGAGAGAGAACTTGAGGATTGTGTATCCAACCAAGGAGAGCTGATCTAGTGAGAGGAATACAAATAAGCCTTGTGGCTAGACCACTACATGTGTGCGTGTATGTATGTGTGTATGAGTGTGTGTGAGAGAGAGAGAGAGAAATCTCAAACTACAGCTCTGTTCTTCTATCAACAAACCCAAGCTGTATCCTGAGCAGGATGTCCAGATGACTGAAGGTGTGTAGGCTGTGTGGGGGACCTCAGAGAAGTTCACAAAAAAAACCCCAAAAATATTTAATCAAACATAAAAACACACAATACCAGCTGACCAAAACCTACCAGCGTATCAGCTGAAGTTCTAGTGCCTAACCCTAACCCTCCTACTCCTTCAGTCTCACCAACTGACCATCACTCACTGTTACTGAGGATGAACCACACAGACAGTCATGACAATCACACTAGAGATACAATTCATCACAGGGAAATGAAGACCGATTTTACTTTCTACTAGATATCAGGACGTACTTTAATCACACGAGTAATGGACAAACTTTTTGATTACTGCTTAAACTCTGTTCTCCACTCTCACTTCAGATCCACTCTGCTGGAGAACACAGACTGAAGAACAAACTTAGTGTATGGGTGTATGTGTGTGTGTGTGTGTGTGTATACACACCCTTAATGATACAAAGAAAAGCAAGGTCACACAAAAGTCTTTTTCCACCTCCTTCAGTGTGTCTGCTGATGTGGGATCAGTGTGTACAAGGAGCAGGGAGGGCGAGTGAGAGATATATACCCAACATGGATACTCAGATCAGTGTGTGGTATCTCTGTGAGATCAGACCAGTGTGTGGTATCTCTGTGAGATCAGATCAGTGTGTGGTCCATCAGCTCACTCATCTCAGCTATGGCTCTCTGATGGAAATTCTCACTTCTCACTGTGTCAACATCTGCTCACGTGTGTGTGTGTGTGTGTGTGTGTGTGTGTGTGTGTGTGTATGTGTGTGTGTGTGTGTATGCATGCATGCGCATTTGTGTACATGTGCACATACACAACATACACACACATATACACACACACTGCAGATTCCATAGCTCCTGACCCCCTAGAGAAGGACGTGCCCATGAGAGCAACAGAGAGGAGACACCCAAGCTGACTGTCTAATTAACAAACATCTGAGCCTCGTACTGAATGAACTCTGGCATGAGTTTAGAACCGGTATCAAAAAAACCAAACGATCCACACACTGGAGTTACTACTGTTACAAGAACACAACCTGAGATCACCGTCCCTCACTCCTGAGATCACCATCCTTCACTCCTGAGATCACCAGCCCTCACTCCTGAGATCACCGTCCCACACCGTCCCTCACTCCTGAGATCACCGTCCCACACCGTCCCTCACTCCTGAGATCACCATCCCACACTCTCGCTCACTCCTAAGATCACTGTCTCTCACTCCTGTCAGCCTCTGTCCATATACCACTATATCTCCACCTGTCCTCTCCATCTACATCTCTCTACAACTATTCTTCTTTTCTCCTCACTTACTGTGGTCATCTCTCTCTCTCTACATCTCTCTTCCTTTATCTTTATCTCTAGCATCTCTCTATACCCCCCCTTCATCTCTCTATACCCCCCCTCATCTCTCTATATCTTCCCGCTTCATCTCTCTATACCCCCCTTCATCTCTCTATACCCTCCCGCTTCATCTCTCTATACCCCCCCTTCATCTCTCTATAACCTCCCGCTTCATCTCTCTATACCCCCCCACTTCATCTCTCTATACCCTCCCGCTTCATCAATCTATACCTCCCCGCTTCATCTCTCTATACCCACATCCTTGCTTCAACTCTGGTATTGTTTCTAATTAATCGTCTCTAATTAAGCCCCCCCCCTCATCCACAGTTTCCATAGCAACTCCATTCTGTGTTCAACATTGCCTGCTTGTCTCCTTGGTAACAGTGAACTTGGCTGCCACATGTTGTGTTTGTTTGATTTGGACTGCAAGTACAAACACACACACACACACACACACACACACACACACACACACACACAAACATACATACACACATACACACACAAACACAAATACACACATACACACAATTGGGGGTGAGTGTGTAACACACACTCATGCCAGTGTAACACCCACAAATGTATAACACTTACTCATGACAGTGTACAGGTTAATATAGCTAACACACCAATGTAACACACCAATGTACACAACCACACCAATGTAACACAGCATTGTACACACCCACACCAATGTAACACACCAATAAACACACCCATACCAATGTAACACACCAATGTAACACACCAATAAACACACCCATACCAATGTAACACACCAATAAACACACCCATACCAATGTAACACACCAATGTAACACACCAATGTACAAACCCACACCCATGTAACACATAGCCAGACCAAACCCAACATTCTCCTTAAACAGCACTCTGTACTGAACAACCCCAAACTCCAACCAACAGCTGCCTGTCCAAATATTGCTTTGATGTGCTGCACTGTGATTGGACGATGTTGTCTTGGGTAATGTGTGGGTCTAATCTGTGTACAGTGTGTGTGTGTGTGTGTGTGTGTAGTTGTGTGTGTATGTGTGTGTGTGTGTGTGTGTGTGTATGTGTGTGTGTGTGTGTGTGTGTGTGTGTGTGTGTGTATACACGTGTTTCAAATGTCAAAAAGATGCAAAATAATAATTGAAGGGAAAGAAAAAGAACTTGACTTTAATCAACCGGAGCAGAAGAAGAGCGCTCACACTGTGTGTGTGTGTGTGTGTGTGTGTGTGTGTGTGTGTGTGTGTGTGTGTGTGTGTACATCTGGTCTTGAGTGCAGTAGTCAGGTGCTTATTTGATTCTGTTCTCAGGCCTACACACTCAATATCAATCAACTGGAGTGTGTGTGTGTGTGTGTGTGTGTGTGTGTGTGTTTAGTTGGTGTGTTTCAGGTGACATTTAAAAGGGCACATATGCGTTTCAAAGGACACCACTATAAGTCAAGAAATACTTCACTTCTCTCTCTCTCTCACTCTCTCTCTCTTTCTCACTCTCTCTCTCTCTCTTTCTATTTCTCTCTCTCTCTCTGTTTTCTAACCCAACCACTCTTTGTCTCTCTTTCTATAATATGACACTGTTGATACAGGGTGTGGTTTAATAAACGGGATGGAAAGCCTTTTGTGTACAACAGCCAATCAATAGCATCCTCATTGCTAAACCAGCCAATCAGCAGAGCACTTACTTCTTAACCAGCCAATCAGCAAAGCGCTCACTGCAAAGCCAGGACATGAGAACTGGTCATGTACTTTAAAGACAGACTCATTTTGAAAGATTTTTATTATAAAGCAAAAATTTCCACCCAAGGCTGAGCGACAGAGTTTATTCAGTTATGGCTGTGAGAGCTTTGACCATGACTCTAAGCACGGTGCTGTAATGGGCACATGGCAGCACACACAAGCTAGTGCTGCCTCACTCTTAAGGCAGCTCAGGATTTAACACAACAAAATTGCAGTAGGTTAGGCAGAAACAACCTTAAAACCTGCTTAGCAATTGTAAATCCAGCTTTATAGTAGATATTAAGTAAATCTCCCAACACAGTATGAATACATAGACTCTCCCACCCTCTCTCCATCCCTCTCTCTCCCTCTCTCCATCCCTCTCTCTCTCTCCCTCTCTCTCTCCGTCCCTCTCTCTCTCTCTCTCCATCCCTCTCTCCGTCCCTCTCTCTCCCTCTCCACCCCTCCCTCTCCACCCCTCTCTCTCCATCCCTCTCTCTCTCTCTCTCCCTCTCTCCATCCCTCTCTCTCCGTCCCTCTCTCTCCCTCTCTCTCTCTCCCTCTCTCTCTCCCTCTCTCTCTCCCACCCTCTTATATTTTCATGTTTCTTTAACACATGGGAATGTTGTAAATCATCAAATTTGACTATAAATCATGTGACTGAATAATGACATAATTTAGTTTCCTGCTCTAAACACTCTAAAGCTCTCTAAAACAAACTCTCTCCCTTCCTCTCCCTCACCATCTCCCCCTCCGTCTCTCTCACCCTCGCTCTCCTTCTATATCTGAAGCAGTATTACATAAGAGAACCTGCAGATGTGCAGGCGGCAGGCTAGGTTCACGGCCTCCTTCCTACCTCCTTACTGATAAAGGAGAGAGGTGGGGCCAGTCCACCCAGAGGGACCGGATTAACCACGCTGCCAGAGTTCTAGACAGTTCTAGAGGCAGTGATGCAGGTGGGCCCACTGGAGTATTCCAGAAAAGCGCACAGGGCCCTTTCCTCTGCCAGGGGAGTGCATCAGGGCTGCACACTGAGCTCAGCACTGTTCAGCGTTCCTGTGAACGTTTCAGCATTGCAGTCTAGGTGCATATGTGCATACCTGCATGAGTATGCAGAATGCATCATAAAAAGTGTGTGTGTCTGTGTGAGGAGAAGGAGAGCATCTGTACGTTCCTTCCTGCAGAGCTAACTGTAAATGGTTATGATTTGAAACGTTTGTGGTAATACATGTGTGTGTGTGTGTGTGTGTGGAGCAGCTGAAGTTCTTTGCAGATGGCATGTTGCTATGGAGACGTGGCAGGTGAAGAGTGTCGAGCTGTGAGATAATGTTCACACACTCACTGAAGCACTCAGACAAGTTGTGTGTGTGTGTATGTGTATGAGAGAGACTTTCGCTTCTGTTATGATCTGATGGGAATCATACAAGAATATTGTACCCTAGCAGTTCACTCCAGTAGGGGTGATTCACACCATAGTGTTCATACTACAGTGTTTATATCAGTGTTTACACCACAGTGTTTACACCACAGTGTTCACAGTGAGAGAGAGAGACAGAGAGAGAGAGAGACAGAGAGAGAGACAGAGACATGCTTGAAAAAGATCTCATTAAAAACTTAAAAATCTTTGCCCCAAGGGAAGCCCTCTCCCACTTAGAGGAAGTGTTTCTCCTCTCAAAGTCATCATACTGCCCCGCCCTCTACACCAAGGGGAGGGTCTCCGCCCACTACACCAAGGGGAGGGTCTCCGCCCACTACCCTGGGTGCTTGTAAGTGGAGAAGTTGTAGTGTATTAAACCCAATGAATCCAATGAGATCAAAATTGTTGTTTTTTTTCTATAAAAGGAATTTTGTGATTAATCCAACACTTACATTTAAAAGTGAATAATAGAAGAATGTAAAAAAAAATTGTTAGAGTTTATTCTCATACCAGCTACTGCAGCCTCTTGTAATATCAATATCACAATAATAATTAACAAACAATATATTGTGCTGCCCTTGATCAAAACAAGCATCAAGAAGCCCAGACAGAAGTGAAAGCAGAGGCCAGCAGGCTGAGCCGGCCTGGGTGACCCACCTCGCTGAGAACCTGCTGCATGAGCCTCCCGCCCACATCTGAAACGCTCCAGGGGTCTCTCTCGCCCGTCAGCAGGGCGTCCAGAGTGCCCTTCTCCACGACCACGTCGAACGTCCCGTCGGGGAAAGCCAGGCGACGAGCATCCATGCACAGCCAGCTCATCGTGGGGAGGAGAGCGTGGCGCTCGGCCATGGTCTCCACGCACACGCTGGAGTAGTCCACGTTGGTGATGGAGCAGTAGCCAGCCTGGTACATGTCCCAGCTCAGAGCACTGTTACCACAGCCTGGGGGAGGGGGAGGGGCGGGGGTAAGGGTTTGTGCAAAATGTGTACACAAGTCTTTATCAACACTGGATACTGCTACTCATCCATGTTACAGTTCACTTACACACACACACACACACACACACACATCTCTCAGTCACAGTTACTGTTTGTTCTCAGCCAAACACATTCAAGCCAAAAAACCCGGAGCCAAATGCAGTAAAGCCAGAAATCCCAGTGTCCTTCAGAAGATCCCAGCACCCACACCCACACCCACACACACACACACACACACACACACACACAGCCCAAGGCCCTGTACTGATAGATGGCCTGAAAACCCTCACTGCAGCAAAGGACAAAGTCTTTCACACACCGTCTGGCACCATAGGTTGCCAGGTCCTACCAGGCAGAGGGGGTAAAACCAAACCTGGCAACCTGCAGAGGTCAGCAGTATTAAGCATTTGGCAAGAGATCAATGCCAAAAGGTGATTTTTGCTGTCTGTGTTCATTTTAAATGTAGCTACTAAATTCACACTAGCTAGCGCACCCAGGCCAGCGGACCCAGGCCAGCGGACCCAGGCCAGCGCACCCAGGCCAGCGGACCCAGGCCAGCGTTCGAGCTAATGTCAGTTCATCATATTGAAGACTACTTATTTAAGTCATTAACATGGAGATGAAGAGTTCTTCCCTGACAAACCAATGTGATGCATCTCTGAGCCCTGTCAGTCAGAAGCACCAGTGTGGGATGTCTCTCCGAGCCTCAGCACAAGTGTGAATGACAGGACTACCACCCCTCTTTCAACACCATGACTAACACTAATTATCACGCCCTTCGTTTGTCTAATTAAAGACCCTTTAACGAGATAAGACTTAACGAGGCTGTTTAATCACAGGTTCTCTCTCGCCCTGTTCTCTAACCATTTCTCTTATCTTTTCTCTCCATGCTTAACCCGTAATGCAAAGATTTAAATACATTCATCAACATAACGTCTGATAAAAGACCGTATCAGACCGTATCAGACCTACACTGCAAAGCGCCAGTGGAGGTTGGAAAAAATGAACACAGGTTTTAAAAGCAGGTGAGATATTTCTAACAGCACAACTCACCACAGTCACCTGAACACCTTGGAAACGTGTTTCCTTCTTAAAAAAATGTGAAATGACACGAGTGCTTTGTTTTTTACTTCACAGTCCAAACGGCTTATATCTTTCAAACCAAACGGCTTATATCTTTCAAACCAAATGGCTTATATCTTTCAAACCAAACGGCTTATATCTTTCAAACCAAACGGCTTATATCTTTAAAGGGAGGACCCCCTTTTCCTTCTTATCCCCTTTCTCTCTACTTACAGCCTCCCATTCCTCTCTTTCTATACCTCCACCTTCTATATCCTCCTCCCATCCCTCTCTTTCTATACCTCCACCTTCTATATCCTCCTCCCATCCCTCTCTTTCTATACCTCCACCTCCAATAGCAGGACATAATTATCAACAACGAAGGTGACATCATATGTGATTAAATCAAACTGTACTAGCACTGAGAAGCTGGTGCAGAGCCACATCAGGGTGGGTTCCTCGCCACACGAATATTTACAGCTCAGTCTGACTGGGACATAAACTATACTTAGCCACAGAGCTGGTCTCCTGTGTGTGTGTGTGCACATTTCCCCTCTTTGAGGAAAGGCTGTAAGTCTACTGTAATGATTTTGTGCTGTAGTGAGTGTGTGTGTGTGTGTGTTTAAGCAGCCCTTAGTGACGTTAGTAGTGTCAGAGTGTGCAGGCCTCTGGAGAATGAAGGTAGACTTGCTTAACAGAGTGTTAAAAACACCTCTACAAGTCATGTGACAGTATGTCCCTGTGTGTGTGTGTATATATACATACATATATATACACACGTGTGTGTGCTTAGAATATAAACACAAATTTTGCTGAACAAAACTATATGAAGTGGGTAGAAAAACTACTGTTGTTATGGTAGCAGACACTTCCTGTTTATCACTCCTTATATGGAAACATTAGGTCTTCTGTTGCAGTGTTATGATCCTTTGATGATATTGTTCTTTGATTATATTATTAGATTATATTGTTCTTTAATAATATTGTTCTTTATACAGATACATCATTAATGACGTCCTGAACTGAACACATCCACAGAAATATAGAGAAAGATGAAAGAGAGAGAAAAGACAACACCTCTCACCACCCACACCCACCCACACACACACACACACACACCCACCCACACACACACACACCACCCACACACACACACACACACCCACACACACCCACACACCACCCACACACACACACACACACACACCCACACACACACCCACACCCACACACACCCACACCCACACACACCCACACTCGTCGTAAAGGACATCCTCCGTATCACCTTTCCTTCCCTCTCCATGACATCACGGGCTGCCCATGACCCCTGACCTTTCTGCTGTGGCAAGAGCATGATGTTCAGATCTGTAAACATACTCACACACACTAACACATACACGCTCACAAACACACACAATCATACACATACTCACACACACTAACACATACACGCTCACAAACATACACACACTTATACACATACTCAAACACACTAACACACACACGCACACTCACTCATACACACTCAAACACACTAACACACATACACACTCACAAACACACACACACTCATACACATACTCACACACACACTTAAACACATATTCGTACACACACTCATACACACTTATACACATACACACACTAACACATACACACTCACAAACACACACAAACACACTTATACACATACTAATTACTGCTATTATTTTGTTACACCACCTGCACTGTAAACACCCAACACAACACCACCCGCACTGTAAACACCCAACACAACACCACCCGCACTGTAAACACCCACACAACACCACCTGCACTGTAAACACCCACACAACACCACCTGCACTGTAAACACCCACAGAACACCACCTGCACTGTAAATACCCACACAACACCACCTGCACTGTAAACACCCACAGAACACCACCTGCACTGTAAATACCCAGTATGGTATCAGTATTACACAGTTCTACCTAATTTCTCTTTTACAATAAACCTGAAAATGAGAACAAAATAACAGTAAATAAGGAAATAAGTTTCCACAACAAATAAAAACCCCACCAACGCTGCCATGTAGAACAGCTACACATGAACACGCTGAGAAAGATGACAAAATTATAAAAAGAGTATTTTTTTTAACTGTACAGTTTAAACAAAATTTTCCATCTCCATCTCACAATCTCTTTCAAACACACATTTGCATAGACAAACACATACACACACAAACACACACACACACACACAGCAGCCACAGTGAATATGGTTGGTGTGTCACGACATCAGAGGAAGTGACTGAGTGGGCGCATGCGTGTGTGTGTGTGTGTGCGTTCTGTACACACTCTCTCCATTCTTTCACGCCATAGTTAAGTGATCATGACACGCTGGTCTGTCAGTCCACCAACCTGCCATCACAGGAACACAAAGTTAACAGTGGAAGTGTTGTGGTGTGTGTGTGTGTGTGTGTTTGGAGAGTTAACTTTCTCATTAGGACCATGCATGATTGATACTAGGAGACAATTAGAAATTAGGGACTGTGTGTGTGTGTGTGCGTGCGTGTGTGTGTGTGTGTTACTGAGACAGACAGGGGGTCAGAAACATGTTCAATACTCCTGTACTTCTGCAGACGGTCCATCACAGCTGTGGTTGAAGTGCTCCACATCACAGAGGCGCACGCACACACACAGTAACTACACTACAGACAGTAAACACAGTAAACTGTATGAACACAGAACAATTGAATCTGATCTAGACACAGACCGGTTTAATCTGCTCTAAACACAGACTGATTTAGTCTGATCTAGACACAGAATAGAGTGTGTTGGGTTCAATGTAGTGCCATGATCAGGCATGCACACACACACACACACACACACACACAGGCAATTTGTATTATTTATCCAAGTCTTCTCTTCACTGTAAACTCTTTAACTGTGATTCTGCCATTCCTCAGCTAGAAGGTTCTTCGTCTCTGCACTGTATGACTTTCATGTGCAACACATAAAGTATATATAACTGTACTTTAAAATGTAGAAAACACCAACACCTCCACTCTGACTGTATGACTGTACTGTTTAAACACCTCCACTCTGACTGTATGACTGTACTGTTTAAACACCTCCACTCTGTATAACATTCATTCCGTTCTTCTCTGTAGGCCCAGCTGCACTGCACCAGTGTCTCCAGTGTCACGTCCACACAGGAAGGGTTCTACTTGTTTACTGTCAACCTCTCTGCTCCCTGAAGGAGCAGTTCTTATGTAGCCATGCAGGTTCATTAGCATTAAACAACATCGTTACAGAGAGTGACGGAGGGAGAGAGAAAGAGAACGAGAGAGGACAAAGAGGAGAGAGTGTGAAAGAGAGAGCAGGTGAGAGAGAGAGAGAGAGAGAGAGAGAGAGAGAGAGGGAAAAATGGAGGGGGGGAAGAGGACTGAAGATGTTTGGAAGGTCTAGTGCACAAACTGAGCACATCTACCTTAAGAACTGTGTGTGTGTGTGTGTGTGTGTATGTGTGTGTCTGTGGCATTTCCAATTAGCCCCCTGCCAGGCAGCAGTCTGTGTCCGAGATCATCTCTGCCAATGACAGCCCGTAGGGGTGCACCGATATGAAAAATCTAGGTGGCGATACTAACAAGTGATACTTTCACCTACACGTCATGATACTGATGTTGATACATATATTTCAGAAATGTTGTACTTGACCATAAATATCAAACTGTATTGTTTAAATTAGACTCAACTGATTCACAACAGCTATTATGGGAAACAGTATTATTGTTATGAACCAGTTATGAACCATAGTGTTCCACAATTCATTAATAACAGGTCAAGAGTTTGGTTAAAGTATCATTTATTGACTTATTTATTGATCCAACACGCAAAGCTCAGAATAACCACAACTATCAATACCATCAATACCATCAATACCTCCCCCCCACATACACAAAATCAGGGCAGTAACTATCAATGCAATAAACATGTCCACATACACTATCGCAGAAGTGTCTAACTTATCTTGACCTTTCACAAAGAGACAAAACTCTGCATGCGTGTGTGTGCTGAAAAGAAGCAATCTGGTTCTGGTGTGTGTGTGTGTGTGTGTGTGTGTGTGTGTGTGTGTGTTGGAGAGAGGCACTTTGGTGTAGAGCTGTGTGTGTGTGTGTGTGTGTGTGTGTTGGAGAAAGGCACTTTGGTGCAGAGCTGTGTGTGTGTGTGTGTGTGTGTGTGTGTGTGTTGGAGAGAGGCACTTTGGTGCAGAACTGTGACTTTAAGTGAATTTGAAATGATACTCTGTAAGTTCCTGTCAATCTCCAAGCACAAAAGCATGGATATGTTACACACAAGTAACATTACACACGATTAACATTACACACAAGTAACATTACACATGATTAACATTACACACAAGTAACATTACACACAAGTAACATTACACATGATTAACATTACACATGATTAACATTACACACAAGTAACATTACACACAAGCCCTTGTGGTGAAAACACAACCACATACATGTTCTCTATGTAGATACACACACACACATACACACACACACACACACACACACACCCACCCGTGTGCGTGTGCCAAAGGGAATACTAGCAGTGTTTTCACACCAGGACAGAACGAGAGCAAGGAGAAGTGATTAAAAAGCTTAGTCACCACAATCTGTCCATCTTAGAGAGAAAGAAAGAGAGATGGAGAGGAAGAAAGAGAGGGAGGGACGGAGAGAGAGAGAGAGGGAGAGAGAGAGAGAGTTAGAGAGAGAGAGGGAGAGAGAGAGAGAGTTAGAGAGAGAGAGGGAGAGAGAGGGTTAGAGAGAGTTAGAGAGAGAGGGAGAGAGAAAGTTAGAGAGAGAGGGAGCGAGAGAGTTAGAGAGAGAGAGGGAGAGAGTTAGAGAGAGTTAGAGAGAGAGGGAGAGAGAGAGTTAGAGAGAGTTAGAGAGAGAGAGGGAGAGAGAGGGAGCGAGAGAGTTAGAGAGAGTTAGAGAGCACTACCTCTACACCATAGCCTGATCCAGCCTAGACCTAATCTACAATATAGTCTAGTGTCTAGAACTTTGGGTCCTCAATCTGAAGGTTGCTGATTTGAATCTCATCTCTGTCAGGCAACCATCGCTGGACCCATAGTCAAGACCCTCCACCCTCCACCGGCTGCCGCTGCACTCTGACCCCACATCACGACAGCAGAGATGTGTGAAGACTCCATTCTGTTGTGTGTGTGTGTGTGTGTGTAATGACAAAATAAAAAGGATTTAATTGTCCTAGAGCTGAACCTGAACACCACAGTTTCTCCTGTCCTCTGAACACCACACAGTTTCTCCTCTCAGGACTCTGGACTTTGGAAATAGACTTTATTAGAAGCATAAATACCTATCAGTCCAAGTCTGTGGTGTCATCATTGTGTGTGTGTGGGGTGTGGGGGGGGGTGAGCAAGAATATCTCAGATATGTCAGACCCAGGAATAGGAACTGGTTTTCTCTCCCAGTAAAGATATTTAAATCTGTTTTTGATTTGATGTTTACAGACTAAAGTGTTTAGAGACAGGAACAGGTACACTTAAAGAACATGATGTACAGGAAAACACACACACACACACACAGACACATACACACACACAAACACATACACCCACAAGCAGACACATACACACACACAAACACAGACACATACACACACACACACACACACACTCACAAACACACGGATTCAAACCCCCACATTTGTGATTGTAACAGAGTTCCACACAAAGTGTGCCACATCTGAAGAGGATTTGAGCATCAACACATCCCGTCTGTTACAAACAAGACCAACACAGGACACGGTGCGCTCATAAATTCCCTGTGTGTGTGTCGGGAGTGTAGGAAACTTGCTACCATACAGAGATCATCTAAAAAAATACTTTCTTTATCTTCTTCATCACTATGGTAACATGTATCCGTCTCGTTGCCATGTTCTCTCTCTCGGTTTCTCTCACACACACACACACACACACACACACACACACACACACACACACACACACACACACACACACACACACA
>JAOXYF010000261.1:10000-13342 GCA_028565775.1 Sternarchorhynchus goeldii | reverse complement strand
ATCTCCTCATCCCCTCATCCCCCCACCCCTCATCTCCTCATCCCCTCATCCCCCCACCCCTCATCTCCTCCTCCTCTCTCTCTCTGTCCTCAGGAGTGGGGTAGTGGGCCTCTGTTCACTGCTGTACTACAGTCTCAAGCTCTCACCTCTCTTCCTACTCTCATTTGGCTGAACTGAAATTAGCAAAGACAAATGGCAGACAACATTTTATCCTCAAGCTAGGATTTCTGCCTTCCAGACTGTGTCACAACATTTGCCCAAATGCACAGTTAAATCATGAATAAATGTGAGGGCTTGGAATGTTAGGGGTTACATGTTGGAGTGTGTGTGTGTGTGTGTGTGTGTGTGTGTGTGTGTGTGTGTGTGTTGATGATGATGGTTTGGGGGGTGGGAACAAGGTCTATGCTTCATGCCAAAATCCCTGTTTAGCAAGCATAATTTGCATAGGACTAACGCGAATGGAGTTTCTATGTCATGGCAATTTTAATACATTTGCATAAAATTAATGCTGTGTCCCATGTCTGTGGTGATTGTGTCTGATGGAAGTAAACAAACAGAGGAGATGAGTGTAAACAGTAGTAAACACACACTCACACTGCAACAGATGTGTGTGTGCTTACAACAAAGTGTAATGACCAGAAAGGGTGGTATATTTAACACTAGATCAGTGTGTATGTATGTGTTCATGTGTGAGTGTGTGTGTATATTTAACACTAGATCAGTGTGTATGTATGGGTTCATGTGTGAGTGTGTGTGTTTGTGCATGGATGAGCAAGTGAGAGAGAAAAATGCTGCAATATTCTGTAGAAATACACTAAAGAAAAACACCAACTAATGTACACACTGAAGAACTGGGCAGGTTTCCATTTTTTAGGCAAACATTTTGGCTGGATCTAAATCCCAGTAATGAAAAAACAATCCAACATGAAGGGCTCGTCCCTAAACCCACGTTCCTCTGTTATCTGGTACCGAGACTCTCTGACCTACTGACCCCTGACACACGGTAGCCTCAGTCCAGCACTGAACACAGACCCATCAGAATGAACCAAATTACCAAATAAACCAAAAACGTCTCTCTGGAACAGAGATATGATGTTGTTTTGTATTAAAATAGATAAATAAAATTGCAATAAACTAGAAGAATAATCCCTCACTATCAGAGAGCCACAGCGCCCCAGGCTCAGTGTACACAGACTACATAATAATGATGTACATTTACTTGAATGTCTATTTTGTTACTTGTCACTATTAGAAACATTATCATGAGGTTCAGCTCTTAAAGCTGTTTGCTCTTTTGAGTTTGTCTCTCAGACTCTCACTCTGTCTGTCTCTCACTCTGTCTTTCAGACTCTCTCTCTCTCTCTGTCTCCTGGTCATTGTAAACTCTCTTAATAAAGCAGTTTGATGAGTGCAGCCAGTCTGCTGTGTTCCACGACTGAGTCGAGAGTCCTCCTTCTCCACAGATACACTTTTATGTCATATGAAAGAGTTTGACACCCCTAAAATCACTAAGATCATTAAAGTCACACCAATATTGAGTGAATAACAAATACGTTACATGCATATGCTATCTGATAATAGTCTATCTGATAATAGTCTATCTGACTTGTTTAATTCCACACTTGTATAAATGATACTAATTAAAATTAAAAGTTAGAGGAAAATTGGAGGGATGAGGGTGGAGATGGTTGGAGAAGGGTGGAGATTGTGGTGGAGATCTGGGCATACAACTACGCCCAGGGCCCAAAATTTGAAACATCACTGTGTGTGTGTGTGTGTGTGTCCTAAATCATCAGTGTGTGTGTGTGTGTGTCCTAAATCATCAGTGTGTGTGTGTGTGTGTGTGTGTCCTAAATCATCAGTGTGTGTGTGTGTGTGTGTCCTAAATCATCAGTGTGTGTGTGTGTGTGTGTGTGTCCTAAATCTTTCATGTGTTGTTTAGGAACTATTTGCTCTAAAATAAAATCACATTACATTCTCACTTATTCTCACACACACATTGTATTAGAGCTACTGATTTTATTCTCCTGATCAATGAAACGTGTGGCTGTGACAATAGCTCACATTGGTTTCTCTTCGTAGCTGAGTGGCAATTGATCTGGATCAAACCACTGAGTTTTAGAAATGGGGGGCAAGGGGGGTGATAGACTCATCTAAAACAGCCTTACTTGGAGTCTTAATAAAAGTGATGGTAGCATTGATTATGGAATAACAGCAGTCTAAAGTTCTGCTGTTCCATCCAGTTCAGTATAAGAAATAGTTGAATGCATTCTCTCACTCTGTGTGTGTGTTAAAATAGTTACTGAATTAATGTTACCACCTAAAAAAATAAAAACAAATACATTAATAAAAATAACATTTTATTTATATTACATTAAATTATTTTATATCATTTTTTTAAAATTACGTTTGCAGCAAATAGCGACGTCTTTACAGACACAAACACAGCTTATGAAGACCACAAAAAATAAACAAAGTGTGTGTTCACTAGCTTAAAAAAATTCAACACAGCCACAGCAAAATCACCGGGGGAACCAACCCAGACAGGGGCCCCGAGTGTCTGGCAGCCTGACGCCCCCTCAGCCTGTAACATCCACTAACCCTAACACTAACACTACAGCATTACCAGAAAGGAAAGGGAGCTTGTTCAAAAGGCCTCATCTGTGATTAGATATGGCTGTATAGTGTTTTTATGTCTGTGTATGTTGTTTTGTGTTTCTCTATGAAAAATGTATTTACAGTTTAAAAATGGCATGCAGACTTGCCCACACACCCATATGGGTTAAATAAAAACAAAAAATCTATCTGCATTATGAATGACCTCATTAATCAGCCATGCATTCTAATTTTTAATTTGCATATTCAAACCTATATAGCAAAAAGGTCATCTTAGAGCAGCTCCATATATGGAATATTTTGGAATAATTCCACCTGGAGTATGTAAATGTAATCTCAAGATATATGTTCACAGTTGCCAGTATACCTTTATTTATCATATCACCACACACCTCTTTACACCAAGATATGCCTTGTATTGTACAGTAAATATAAACCAGTACAATCATTACATCTTGCTATGAATAATAATAATAATAATAATAATAATAATAATAATAATAATAATACATTACTCAATAGTAATAGAATTACAATTTTAATGTTGTGTGGTAGAACTACCATGCTAATACATCTTCTCAACAATTCTGAGAAGGTAAATCTAGAACGGTTCTTCTTTTTAGTGTCAGATGGGAGGTTCCTCATCTCCAGCTCTAGAGCCGAATCAAATCCCTGGATATGACCCAACAGTGATGGGCTCTGTAGCCCAGGAAGCAAGAGGCCCTG
>JAOXYF010000261.1:0-7500 GCA_028565775.1 Sternarchorhynchus goeldii | reverse complement strand
AAGAGTGATTAACGTGAAAACTTTATTTAGCTAAATCTGCTCTCTGTGTACATAAATTTGACATATAAATGTACCACACAGCTCTGATCTTCTCACATATTCCTCTCACACAAGATTTGTTCAGTATTCACACAATATTATTTGTACAGCACACATGACAATGGACCTTACACAAGAGTCAGAATTTGCTTTTAGGGATGGATCATTTCTGATCAGTCCAAACCTCTCATACAAGTATTGTTGTTCCTCAGTGAAAACATCTGTAAGATTATTAGACTGTATAGGTTGATGATAGTTGTATTCAACATTTTCACTCTGTTATTCTCCCATGCCAGTCTAAATCACAACAACAGCCACTCATCTGAACAGCCAAGGCCTGCCGCTCTATGATGTTAACCATTACACATGCAAATTCATTTTAATGAGTGTTAATTGAGGGCTTATTGACAGTTAAAAGCAGTTGTGATGTTGATATTGCTGGTTGATGTTGAGAACACTCACTGACAGTGCAACAGCATCTAATATGACAAAAGTTATTTTTTTCATGAGAATATTTCATCTTTCACTGACTGCCTCTAAACCTTTGGCAAGATGTGTCTGCTGTGGACAAGTTCAGCAATGTTTGTTCAGGGCTCGTTCTATTCCAGGGCTTTTAGAATGTTATAGTGATGTTATCATTCACTGATCTCTGAAATTAGGAAAGCCTTTTTTATCAATGACTCTTTCAGACCAAGCAGACAAGATGTTTAGGCTCATAGAAGTTTTTGGAAGTTCACAGTTCTGACTAACCTGTGCTCTTGTACAAGCAGAACTGTTTACTGAGGTATTTTACCTCATACGTTGACATGTATGTCTAGTCTGTTGAATCAGTTGTGGTACAATCAAATTGATGGCAAAAGTATTTTAAGTATTTTAATATGAAGTTGCTCTTACACAGAGTCCACTGTCACTAAGCACATATATACTGCATGTTAGATAAAGTGTTCACTTTATTCTTGAACCACTTATTTTACCAGACAGTTGTGATTTTGTTGCATGCACACTGGACACCCTTACACATCCTTCACATAGCAGAACTTATACACACCTCCTGTGTCTCCACTAAGCTTCCTATAGACTGTGTTAATGAGATCTGTGTGTTGTTGAGTGGTGAAATACGAAGGAGCAGAAAGGAGAAGAACACTTCACTCAGCTGGTCCCTAGCTGTGCAGTTATCACACTGTTTGGGATTCTGTGCACCGTTGAGAGCCACATCCTCCAAGCACCACCTCAGAGGCCCGGGGTAAGAGGGGTAAGAGGGGTAAGAGCTGTCAGCCCTCAGAGCAGCAGGACCAAGACACGAGAACCTCCCTCGCCACGCTCACTCTGCCACGGTCCACCCAGGGAATGCCGTCCACTCCAAAAAACACATGCCAAGAAGTGAGAGTTAAGAGCTGCTTCTGAGCCAGTGAATGTGGGATTAGCTGGGATGAGGGAGGACATCTGTGAGTGTTACTGGAGCTCCAGAGCAGAGACAGGAACTGTGGTGTCACTGGGTGCCTTCCTGTATGGTCTGGAGGGCAAATATTAGCAGGTGTGTTTCCAGAGTGGAAACATGACCTATCAAAACAGCTCTTCCACACAGTAGCTGACAGGGGGCTGACAAATGGCTTTCCAGCAAAATATCAACGGATAAGATAATTGCAAACCATTAATCCAAAAAACTACTTGTGAATTAGCATTTTCTGTGTTAGAACCAACCGACTGTGTCAGATCATTGAAGAGAAAAACCATAACGAGATAAAGATGAATATAGAATAACCACTGCAGAAGAACACAAGACTGCTAACCTTATCCAGCTGCTTCCAGACATAGACATAAAGAGAACAAACAGAGAGAGAGAGAGAGAGAGAGAGAGAGAGAGAGAGAGAGAGAGAGAGAGAGGAGATTAAAATCATATCAAGCATACGCAGCCAGCATTCAGCACACAGAATAACAATCTTTACTGATTGTAATGCTGGGTCTGGAGAGAGTGTATAAATGACTGACATGTCTGGAGAAGCATGGTGATAACAGGCTTCTACATACGTTTCATTTATGACAGCCTCAAGATACCTACAGCTTCAGGCTTACAAAAGAATCCATGAAATTATTTCTGGCAGCAAAAAAGCATTTGCAGGGACTGGACAAAACAATAGACACTCCTTAACAACACCCCTGTACCAAGTACCTAATAAAGAGGAGTCTTGCTTCAGTCCTCCCTGCAATGCTATCACACAAGTCCTGAACTGTAGTCAGAAACATGTATTATATGTTGGAGAACATGTATTATATGTTAGAGAACATGTGTTATATGTTTGAGAACAAGTATTATATGCACTTTACTGTTTTCTTGCTTGCACACTGTTATTGTAAACTGGCACATGATTGGCAGTAACTGAAGCTGAAGACTCCTGGAGGTGGTCCGACTACTTAACTCACTGCTACCCCTCCCCCGCACTCACCTGGACTAATCCTGCCCTTCTAACACCTCCAGCACCGTGAAAACTCATGCCGTCCACCGCCCCTAACTGAGCATGCAACATTCAACCCTGCACTTTAAACTAGAGTCTTAATACTACAAACCCTCGGCCCCATCCTACTGTAGCTACTGGGGAGAATCTATTTACAGTTTGCAAACCTCCTCTGGTGACATAAGCAGTCATCAAATGCGCATTACGGCACTCCTGCCTGCTAGTGCTCCCAGTGTGTCTTTGTCCTTTGTGTTTAATGTTCTGTGTATTTTGTTCATTGCCTGCGTCTCCTGAACTCTTCTCTCACGTCTCACCGTGTTTTGGTTCGTTCCCATCGACGGTGCTGCTACGGTCCTGTTTGGGCTGCACCACTGACCACAACGAACGACATCTTGTTCCAAAGAACATGGAGGAATGACAGGAAACTTGAATTTTACTCACATATATGATATCTGTGTCACTGGTGTAAATCTTTAAATACATTTTACTACAGTTGGTCCTCATTAAAGCTTTTCAGCATTCATTGTTAATCCCTTCACATAAATCACAACCACCTTTGCTTCCCCTGCATCCACAAATTTCTGAATTAATGCTCCTGCCATTTCATCGTAAGCAAGTAAAATACAGAAATGTAGGAATCAACTGACAGAACTGTAATATCAATGAGAAAAAAAAACCAATACTGAGCTTGTCATGACACACCTGTGAATAAACTAAACTAATGACACATGGAAGAGGCTCACGTGACTGAGTGAAGATGTTCTGCTGGGAAGGAGCTGGGGAAAAAGGCACCTTGTCCCTGTACTCCAATGTGGAAAAACAAAAACCCAGGGAGCACTGCACATGAACCACTCCGGTCCAGCCAATACAGCCTCCCCTTCCTGTCAGGTGTTGGGCATCAACTGAAGTACTGGAACAGCATGAGCCCAGAAAACTAGTGTACAAAGGTTTGGGCTTTTGCCACCCAGTGGGAAAAACTCATACTAGGCACCCTGACGGGCCCTACAGTACATGCAGAAACAAGGGCCAAGCTCTTGATAAAGTCTCTCCACCCTCTCCACCAGGATGATGACCTGGTGTGAGATTCATGTTAATGCCCAGACGATCAATAATTGCCCTCCAGACCCCTGATGTGACCTGCCTACCTCGGTCAAGTACTGTATCCTCTGGCATCATCCCAAATACTTATGTTTTGGGAAGATATTGTGGAACAGGAAAGGAAGCAATAGAGCCTGGATGTGGATCTGTGTGTTTGGGTTCGTGAACTCTGGACAGGATATCAACTTTTATGTTCTTGCTAGCAGGTCTACAGGAAATCATGAACTAAAAATAATTGCAAATTTGATCCAACTGGAAAGACAAGAAGTGAAATGATGGTCTTGTCTGGCCTATTCCAGTTTCTGTTGGGTGGTGTAGATAATCAAAGGATGAATGGAGCCCTCAAGCCAACGCCATCACTTCTCCCAGGTTTGATGGCTATAACATAATCTCATTTCATAGGGGTGAGCTTCTTAGAAAAAAGGTGGAGTTTGGGTGGAGTTTGCCTCTGTGACAGCCCAGCCTCAACTCTCATATTGTAGCTTATATAAGGGGCTTAAGTCAGGATGAGCTAGAACAGGAGCTTCCATGAAATTAACTTTCTAGTTGGTTTAACTGCTTCTCTGAGACCAGGAGAGCTGGTTCTGAGTGCCTGTGAGGAGCACAGGCAGTGGTGCACCAATGGTGCTAAAGATTCTGATGGATGGGCTGAGGAGATCCAGTTGGGCATATGTTTGTGGATATTCCAGAAACATGGGAATTTGTTCCTATAGCAGGGTAACCAGCAATATTCTGTAGTATAACTCAATATAGCTTAGTTTTGATCAGCTACAACAGTGTTGCTTCCTTGTTTTAGCCAAGTGAGAAGTTCTCCTGACTCTCTGGTGGATGATGGAATAGTAACTGTAAGAGGGCAATGATCTTGGGCTTCTTCCCCTTGTAATTACCAAAACTTCCAGAGCCCAGGACCTCGCTTTGCTGGAGTGAAGTGAAACCATAAAGAACACTGGACCATTCCTTGGGAAAAGTAGAATTATCAGGAGTGCCAGATAAAGCAATCACTGAAGCATCTCCCAGTGCAATGCTTTGCTGTCAAACTTTTCCAGTTTGGACAGCTTTGAATCCCAGGGAACAACAAAAGACTCATCATGGATGATACACAAAGATCAAGGAGGAAGTGGAGGTGAGACGTTCCTCCGACTGTTCTTACAGGTGTAGCGAGTGGTGTTGTTCAGCAGTAGGATTTCCTCCAGGCTGACTGCTCCCAGCTTAGAAAAAGGACAAAGCTTTCCTCAATGTCCAAGATAGGCAATCAGTAAGGACTCAGAGACACTGGGGAACACTGAACTTTTAATAACAAGAGTAAAAAAAAGATAACAAGACAGAATGCAAACCAGAAACAGACGCCCGTGAATCAGTGATGAGGCGAGATTCAAACACACAGGACAGTGTTTCACAACAATCACCCCAAGATAAAATACACCAGCAATGTATGAAGTTGGTGCAGGTGTTAATAATCAGGAGATGTAGAGCACTGGAGATGCTCTGGAGAAAGACAGAAAGAGAGAAAGCCTGGAGAGAGAAAGCCTGCTGTGACTGAAATGTGTATTTTATGAATACAGACTGACAGACAGACAGACAGATAGACAGATAGAATTTCCACATAAAGAATACACTAACTAGACCTGCTACATAATGCTTCACCCAATCAGCTTCCCTGCAGGACAACTGGACATAAAGACACGCAAGATAAAAGAGCCATTAACGGCAGCAGCTGTGCAGAGACCTGTGGTGGTGACGCTGCTGTACTAGAAACACAGGAAGCAAAGCATCCAGACAAGAAGAGTTGAGCGTAGTGGTAAAGCTCCAGGAAAAGTGAGAACCGGGCCTCATCCAAGCACACAACATGTCACCAAGCATGAGAACATGACAGGCAGTTCAAAGTGTGTGTGATAATCCCAATCTGAGATATTTTACAGTGCCCTACAAATTAAGCTCATAGAAAGGAGAGGTCAGAAAGAGCATCTAGAGCCTCCACTGTACTCGTGCACTTTCTGCACGTGGATGTCCAGTATTCTTGATTTACCTGTGCATTAAAAAATAAAATAAATAAAAAACTTTGTGTAGAAATTCATATCATTGGGGTGTCTAGCATGTTGATGTAAAGATCATTTTTGAGGATGTTAATGGTTAGTTTTGTCTGCAGTATATGATGATTACTATATTGCACTTGAAAGTTTTCAGCGATACTGCTTCTTGAAATGTGAGTGAGCACATGAGACAAACTGTAACCTGAATAATTAGATCCCAGGTCCTTTTATTTATGGTAAAGATCAAATATTTATTAAGTTTACAAGATTGAACATACCTAACAAAGACTCAAAATACCTAACAAAGACTCAAAATACCTAACAAAGACTGATAATACTCAACAAAGACCTTGTGGACAAATGTTGCAGTGTGTTTTTCTTTAATCTCAGCTACTCACGCTTTGTTATTGGTCACTGGAGCTCAGGTTTGTTTTGTCTCTGTTTTGTGTTAGTGGTGCTCTAAACACTGTCTAAAATGAGAACAATCCACAACACACAGAAACTAAAACCATCAAATAATGACCTTCTCTCTGTTCATACTCTCTGTTCATACTCTCTGTTCATTCTCCCAGTTCATACTCTCTGTTCATTCTCTCTGTTCACTCTCTGTTCATTCTCTCTGTTCATTCTCTCCGTTCATACTCTGTTCATTCTCTCTGTTCATTCTCTCGGTTTACTCTGTGCATTCAAACAAAACAGCAGAATAGACATTGCAATGCCTAGATACTCAAATTATTGGAGCAGTCGGAAAAACATGGGTTTGTTGTAGAAAATCATATGATGTGAAAAGTATGTCTGGCATTTTGAGCATTTGATTTTGAGGAGAATATATGTGGTTTTCAAGTCAGTGCCTCATTTTGCATATAAGGATTTGCACAATATCTGTATGGTTTGATGGAATTTGTTCAGACATTTTTAAGCAGTTTCTTAAAAAAGCACTTGAGGAAAATTGTAAACCATTTGACAGGAGCAATAAGTGTGTGGCGAGGGGGTGAGGGTTATTGTGTTTAGAATATTGGGACATTCTTCAAAATAAAAGACTCTTGTTGTTTGAGGAGTGAAGAAGACTCAGCATAAATCCTCAGGTTCATTGATGTTTGGGTGTGGTAATATGGTGGGGTGTGGGGTGTGTGGTGCATGTGTGTGTAACTGAAGCTTGAAAGGTTATCCCAGTGGCAGTCCTGCCACATGCTCCAGTTTGGAGAGCAGTTTGTATTTGCTGTTGTGGGATGGGGGTCACAGAAGTGCAGAAATGATGGAGCTGTTGGGTTTTAGTATTTAAGGATCCCAGTTGGTGAGTTTCACTATTACTCTTTGCCAATGCAATTTTGTCCACGTTTCAAAATAGGTCTTTTCAGCAAATAAAATTTTGCAGATTTATTTTTGTTGGTTGCGACCCGTGTAGTTTAGATACTGTTTGCATATAATATACAGTCCAGGTGTTTATTGAACCCTCAAAACTTTAGAAGAGTATTTAACATGTAACCTGGGATATACAGCTGCAACATGACACTCTGGTGCAAAACGTCACCACCTGCCATGGTGCTAAAGGAGCAGGACTGCAGGACTAAATGACCAGTCTGTGGAGGGTATGAGTAAATTCCAATTATAATGCATGGAAAGTCACCTACACAGCCACCATACAGCAGGATGCTGTGGCGCATGGCACACGGCTGAATCACAGTCATTCACACAGTAAATAGGGAAGAAGAACAGCAACAATGCATCTTTTTAAGTATAGCTCCAAACCACAGCACACAGATCCCTGGGGTTTTCAACCAGCAGCAACCCAAGCCATAGACCCAGCCCCCCCTCAACACCCCTCCCCAATTCAGCCATCGTGCCCTCGACCCAGCCCCTACCCCCCACCCCCCCCAAAA
>JAOXYF010000259.1:1780-13364 GCA_028565775.1 Sternarchorhynchus goeldii | reverse complement strand
GCCAAGCAATCAGTAAGGGAAGAAGGTGGGAGGTTAGAGGTAGGTTTACAGGCAAGGTAGAGCTGTGTGTCATCCGTTTAACAGTGGAAATTAATGTTGTATTTACGTATGATATGACCAAGAAGAAGGAGATAAATAATGAAAAGAAGGGCCCCCAGGACAGAGCCCTGGGGCACACCAGAAATTACAGAAAGCTGAGAAGTGAACGTTTTAAGCTGAATGAGCTGAGTGCGGCAAGAAAGGTATGATATGAACCAGTTTAAAGGGGTCTGAGTGATACCAATGGAGGACAGTCTATTAAGAAGGGTGGAATGACAGATTGTATCAAATGCTGCACTCAGGTCAAGGTAAACCAGAGAGTAAACCAGAATGAGTTGCCATAAGAAGGTCATTGGTGATTTTTATGAGAGCAGTTTCTGTGCTATGAAAAGTGTGGAAACCTGATTGGAACTGTTCATACAAGTTTTTTCAGGATCTGAGTTATTACAGTGGTTTTAAATGATGCAGGAACAGTTTTAGTGGAGAGAGAGAAGTGAATAATGGCAGAAGAGGGACTTTAGGTTAAAGCCTAAAGACAGGCTTTAACCAAAACTGTGGGGAGGGGATCCAGCTGAGTTGAACTTAGAAATAATAGCTGAAATTTCTGAGGTGGTAGGTTGAAACCTAAGATGCTGATGGATCTTCTGAAATTTTTCATCAAAGAATGACATAATGGAGTTACAAAAAGCAGTTGAACACAGGTGAGGTGGTAAAGAGTCCAGGGCTTGAGTGATATTCTTATACAATGATAACAATGATTTGGTATTACCTTTATTGAAACAAATTATACCAGTGTAGCATTTAGATTTAGTTTGAACAATATAATCCTTATAAGTAGTATAAAACGTGGTTTTTGTACATGTCGTTATGAACAACTAGTCCAGTTTTCTGGTAGAGCCACTAAAGTTGCTGTCTATTGGCTCTCATGAGCAGAAGTTTCGACGAAAACCAGGGAGCAGAATGGGAAAATGAAACAGACCTGGTTTTTAGTGGAGCAAAGGAATTAAGTGTACAATGAAGCCCAGTGTTGTAATGTGAGACCAGCTCTTCAAGGGTGGTTAAATTATGAATGTCCATAAGAGAGTAAATACTAGAGGAAAGATAATCTAGATTGATGTCCTTAATATTGCAAAAAGAGATAAGGTGGGGAAGCTTAGTGAAAAAGAGAGTCTAACATTAAATGAGAGTAAAGAGCATAATGGTCAGTTATAGGAAGTTCATCTGCTGTATGGTCAAAAGGGGAGACACCAGAACAGCAGATTAAATCCAAAATGTGACCCTTAGAATGAGTTGGGACATAAGTATATTGCTGGATCCAAAACCCTTAAGACAAGATATAAAGTCTTTTGGTGAGAGTATTGATATTGTCCATATGAATGTTAAAATCTCCCAGCACTATATTGTTAGGTGAAAGGGTAGACAGATGTGTAAGCAAAGGGGCAAAATCAGGTTTTGGAGGTTGATAGACAGTTGTAATGATGGTGGGAACAGATCCAGACAGGCGAATCATTTAAAAATCATTCATCAAAATCATTAATCAAAATCATTTAAAATGTCATTATTAGGTTGATAGACAGTTGTAATGATGGTGGGACAGATCCAGACAGGCGACACACGGAGGAGAAAGGAAGGAGAAAGGAGGAACAGACACTGGTGAGACTTTCCACTTCTTACAGTAAATTAACGTGAGACCTCCTCCCCGACTGGTGCCATGGGGTTGGCAAAGGTAAACAAACCCTGGAGGAGTGGATTCATTAAGTTGGGAAAAACCACTTGGTTGTTGCCAAGTCTCAGTTAAACAGAGAAAGTCAAATTTACAGTCAATAAGGAGATCCTGGATGAGATGTCCCTTGCTCGTAAGTGAGCGGGTGTTGAGCAGACTGAACTTGACAGTGGAATTGTCACATATGGCAGGAGTATTATCCGACCGGGCTAGAGAAGCTAGCACACTATGGTCAGCAACCCTGAGGGGCGACGAGAAGTAGACCAGATCTATTTTATTGTTTTTGTCGAGTCTTCTTGGACATTCCTTCGAGACCCACGGTAGATATCTCCGGCGAGGCAAGAAAATTCAGTCCGATTGGATGATTAATGAAGCCAGCAGAGGTGCGGACAGGTGAAGACACAGCTGGAGGAGCTCAGCAGCAGAGTACTGGAGCAAACCCGTCATGGCTTGGTAAATAAATACCAGATATGTATCCTTCTGGTTAACATTGTAGGCGAAAGCTCTAACAACTTGAACAGGTGAGCAGAGACATGTGAGGCTGAAAACCGAGCAGGCGGGTGAATGCTTGTCCGTGTACCCAAACAAGAGTATGTCTAAGTCGTTGTTCGTGCCGAAATAGACAAGGGTAGAATCTGCCCGATGAGAACAATCGCAGAGTCCATTAGTCCACTTGGTTCACAAGACCATAGAGTAACTTAAAATAAACAATTAAATAAAATAGAGTAAAACAGTTGAGCTGAAGAACTTTCTGGTGTCGACGAACTTTTGTTCTTTCTTGTGATCTTGACAGTGAAGTCAGACCTGTCTGATCTACAGCTGTTTCTCTCAGCACACTCATCCTGTCACACACTCATCTATTCACACACTTATCACACACTCATCACACCATCGCACACTAAGCACACACTTATCCCTTATGCCCTTGGTTAATGGTTTATGTCATTCTCAGATGTCTGTAGTGATGGTTTGGAATAGTAGGACATGATACATTATTCCTCCTCAGTGCTCTGACCGTTCTCTCTGTCTCTCCTCAGTGCTCTGACCGTTCTCTCTGTCTCTCCTCAGTGCTCTAAAAGCTGTGGTGGAGGTGTTAAGCAAAGGGTGGTGTTTTGTCCAGAACATCAGCGCTGCAGTACGAGTCTCCGTCCTAACAGTACAGCACCCTGTAACCCCAAGCCCTGTGTCACATGGGTCACTGACCCCTGGGAGGAGGTCAGTACCCCCCCCCCCCCCAAGCTTGACCATATACAGTTACTCCCAAAGAGCACACAAAGATACAAGTGCATGAAAGCTAGGGTTAGTGATGGAGTTAATGGTGGGTTAGTTAGGGGGTTAGTAGTGAGATTAATTAGGGGATTAATTATGGGTTAGGGAGGGGGGTAATGGTGGGGTTAGTGAGGGTTTAGTATTGGGATTAATGAGGGGGCTAATGATGGGTTAGTGAGGGGATTAGTTATGGTTTAGTGATGGGGTTAGTGAGGAGGTAAGTGGGGGGTTTACGATGAGGATCCCGTAGTGCGATATCTTCAGTCCCATAGTGCGATATCTTCAGTCCCATAGTGTGATATCTTCAGTCCAATAGTGTGATATCTTCAGTCCCATAGTGTGATATCTTCAGTCCCATAGTGTGATATCTTCAGTCCTATAGTGTGATATCTTTAGTCCCATAGTACAATATCTTCAGTCCCATAGTGCGATATCTTCAGTCCCATAGTGTGATATCTTCTTGGATGTAAAGCTGGAATGGACACTACAGCTCAAGGTTGCCAATGATGATGTTAATAGGCTGTTAGATGAATACAAGACAGAATATCAGATGTGATGTTGTTGAAGAGAAGAGAGTGCAGGAGAGTAGAGGCGAAGGTTTTTTAAATGTACATATGTATGTAATGATTGATGAAATGATTCATTTGCGTAATGTTTTGGGTGATTGAGTTGTGATGATACACAAATGTGGGGAACTGCTTAGAACTATGAGAAGGATGTTTGTGTTTCAATGTGTGTGTGTGTGTATGTGGGGATGATTGTGTGTGTGTGTGTATGTATGTGGGGATGATTGTGTGTGTGTGTGTGTGTGTGTGTGTGTGTGTGTATGTATGTATGTGGGGATGATTGTGTGTGTGTGTATGTATGTGTGGATGAATATGTGTGTGTGTGTGTGTGTGTGTGTGTGTGTCAGTGTTCACAGAGCTGTGGTGGTGGGGTGCAGTGGCGTGTGGTGCGGTGTGTGAGTGAGCGATCTGGAGTGCTGGAGAAGAGCACGTTGTGTCCAAGCAGAGGCAGACCAGCCCAGCAGAGAACATGTGGCCTTCAGGAGTGCAAGACCAACCCTGGTACTGTGTGTGTGTGTGTGTGTGTTTGTGTGTTTGTAGGAGGTTCCGTGTGTAAGAAGAACAGTATGTCTAGCTTTATTTTCCTTGTCCTTGTTCTGAAGGTGTGTGTGTGTGTGTGTTTGTGTGTGTGTGGGTGTGTGTGTGTGTGTGTGTGTGTGTGTGTGAGTGTGTGTGCGCGCGTGTGTGTGTGTGTGTAGGAGGTTCTGTGCATAAGAACAGTATGTCTAGCTTTATTTTCCTTGTCCTTGTTCTGAAGGTGTGTGTGTGTGTGTGTGTGTGTGTGTGTGTTTGTGTGTGTGTGTTTGTGTGTAGGAGGTTCTGCGTGTAAGAACAGTATGTCTAGCTCGTTCTGCTCTAAGCTGAAGGTGTTGGGACGCTGTTCTCTGCACTCCATCCGCAAACAGTGCTGCCTCACCTGCACCATGTAGCACAGCCAGAGGTCAGAGGTCAGCATTCCACAGGTACAGCTGCATGATCACGTCGGCACAGTCTCCTAAACTGACACACACCAGAGACACACACACACACACACACACACACACAGACGTACATCAGGAATATTCACTCAGGCTTTCTAACACTTGTGGGAAAGTGTCACCCTTAAACCCTTAAACCATTAAACTTGTAAACCCTTAAACCACTAAACACTTAAACCCTTAAAACCTTTAATCCTTAAACCCCACTGGCTCCACCCATCTACTCCACATCACAAATCTGAATTCTAAGACAAATATTTACATATGTCTATTTGTCTGTCCCATGATAGATGTGTTTCCAGTTCCAAAGTGGGAGAGATTCTCAGCACTTTATGCATTTGATAGTAGGAAAGTGTGTTGTACAGTACAAGAATCCTTCAGGATTGAACCCTACAACGTTAAAACAGAGCTACGGCCAAGATGATACATCCCTCCCTCTGCTTCTGTTACTGGACCTGTCATAAGTCAGGCAGTGGCCGAAACATCTGCGGTGTAAATACATGCAGCTCACTCAGGGCCTTTGAAAGGACCAGACAGTGGTGTGCAGTAAACAAGTGAGTCCACCCAGACAGCACTGGAAACTCCACCCACTGTACTGTTACTGCTGAAGCTGAGGCTGCAATGGAAACTCCACCCACTGTACCATTACTGCTGAAGCTGGAGCTGCAGTGGAAACTCCGCCCACTGTACCATTACTGCTGAAGCTGGGGCTGCACTGGAAACTCCGCCCACTGTACCATTACTGCTGAAGGTGGGGCTGCAGTGGGAACCTCGCCCACTGGAGGCACATACTATATAAGAGAAAAAGGCCAAACTGTGAAGGAACAGTTTTTCACCTACTTTTACTGATTTACTGGTTTCACATCTACAGCAGTTTCATATCTACCGAACACTGCTTGGATCTGAATGGGTTCTGATATTTTGATATACTGGTGTTTTGAACTTATTCTATGCAATCTGAGCTGACTTTAAGTACATTTTGTTTTCCTATTCCATTTTCCCATCCAGCACTGTTACTGATCCAACCTGTAGGACATCAGAGACAAGTCTGATTCACTTCCTGTTTATGACATTCAAAACCTCTCCTTGCCTTGGATCAATACAGTCATTCCAACCAGAGCACTTAACAGGGAAAAACACATCCATTCTGCTTCCTGTTTAGTTCGTCCTGTAAACTCACACATGTCCAGTGACAGTCTGCAAGGGTCTAAGGGTTACTGTACTGGTCTAAGGGTTTAGTGTACTGGTTAAGGGTTACTGTACTGGTCTAAGGGTTTAGTGTACTGGTCTAAGTGTTAGTTGTGTACTGGTCAGTGTGATAATCTGAATGATCATGTATCAGACAACAGTTATGAATGTGTGTGGATTAAATTGTGTTAATCATTTGCTGCTGAGTTCTTTGGTGTTACTAAGGAGTTTGTTACACATTATTAACACATTTGGCACACCTTGTAATTGTATTCGTTAGACGTTAACAAGTTGATTAGGCATGGTTAAAAGTGCTTTAGACATAACGAATGAGTGTGTTCACCATTGTTAATGTGTTTAAACACTTGAATTTCCCTCTGGGATCAATAAAGTGATCATCTATCTATTTGTCTGTCTGTCTGTCTGCCTGATCTATTTGTCTGTCCGTCGGTCTGAATTAATCAGTGAGATTAATGTGAGATAGGGTTAGGGTTAGGGTTAGATAGGGTTAGGGTTAGATAGGGTTAGGGTTAGATAGGTGTTGTGAGGCTGCTAGTTGTGTTGCTTGTGATAAAAATCAGTTCTGTGACATCTGGTACAGGACTGAGAGTTTGTGAGAACAGTCTTCTGTCTGCCTGCTGGGGGTGAGTAGGTGGTGGTACTGTGTGGTAGTGGGTGGTGGTGTTGGGTAGGTGGTGGCATTGGACGTGAGTGGGTGGTGGTGTTGGGTGGGAATGGGTGGTGGCGTTGGGTGTGAGTGGGTGGTGGTGGTGGTGGGTGTGAGTGGGTGGTGGTGGTGGTGGTGGTGTTGGGTGGGAATGAGTGGTGGCGTTGAGTGGGTGGTGTCCTGATCTGCACAAGGAAACATTTCGGCCGAAAGCCATCCTGCTTACTGCATGTGGTGGCAGTCTGGGGAGTTTCAGGAAACTGCTAAACTGTTTCTGTTAAACTGTTTCTGTTCAACTGTTTCTCCTAAACTGTTTCTGCTAAACTGTTTCTGTTAAACTGTTTCTGCTAAACTGTTTCTGCTAAACTGTTTCTGTTAAACTGTTTCTGCTAAACTGTTTCTAATAAACTGTTTCTGCTAAACTGTTTCTGCTAAACTGTTTCTGATAAACTGTTTCTAATAAACTGTTTCTGCTGTGCAGAATCTCTCAGAACTGGGTCATTCAGGTCATGACAATACGCACATACACACACATACACACACACACACAGAGACACACACATACACACTCACACACAGATACACACACATACACATCTCCACACACTCACACACATACACACCCCCACACACTCACACCCATACACACACACCCAGCCACACACACACTCTTAAACACACACACACACAAACCTGCGAGTTTCATGGTGTCCGGTGAAAGGCTCAGGTGAATGAAGGTCTGGTGTGTGGCATGTCACCGGAGACGGACTGTGGTCCAAGCGAACCATCCCACAGCTCGTCTGTTCTACCCCACTCTACCCCACACCTGCCACACTCTACCCCACATCTGCCCCACTCTACCCCACAGTCGCTGCTTTACCCCACAGCATCTCTATTTTACCCCACACCTGCCCTGCTATACCCCACACCTGTCCCACTCTACCCCACACCCGCACTGCACTACCCCACACCTGTCCCGCTCTACCCCACACCTGCACTGCACTACCCCACACCTGTCCTGCTCTACCCCACAGCCTCTCCACTCTGCCCCACTGTTGATCTGCCCCAAAACAGTTGTTTGTGTTTATTTGTGTTTATGGTCTGGACCAAAGTAAATGGCACATAATCCATTTTCAGCAGAGCAGCAGACAACATTGAACTCACTGTCCTCCACTGGCACAGCGCCAAGCACAATATAAAATAGGCTGAACTGCACTGTTCACGTCCGCAACCATCACTTCACCCGGTGTTGTTCTGATTCCCTGCAGAAACTGTCCCCCTTCATGTGTGCATGTCATGCAGAATCTGTCTGTGAAATTAGAAAACTCAGAAGAACTGACATGCACTCTCTGAACTTCTGAACTCAGAACCATAGAATGAATGTTATGGTTTAAACATCAACTTTTTCTAATATAAACTGGTTCCTCCTTCTACAAATTCAGAAACACTTTGCTTGCACAGCTGATGAAGGACCTCTCCTTCTCTGGAGACCTTGTGTACTTCACTATATTTATAAATGTCTCAACTATCTTACTACAGTTCACTGCAATTACTCATCTGGAATATCATCAGATTTAATATGTATACGTATATTGTACAACACTAAACTGGAATATCATCAGATTTAATATGTTTATACTGTAAAACACTAAACTAAACTGACAGTCAAAGAGAAGACAGATTGACTATAAAGCCCCACCCACAGAGAACCTCGTAGGTCTACTAAAGCCACACCCACAGAGAACCTCACAGGTCTACTAAAGCCCCACCCACAGAGAAATCTCGTAGGTCTACTAAAGCCAAACCCATTCATTCTCTCACTCATTCACTCTCTCTTGCTCTCTCTCACTCATTCACTCTCTCTCACTCATTCACTCTCTCTTGCTCTCTCTCTCTCACTCATTCACTCTCTCTTGATTGATTTCCAGTATATTGTCTATAATTTCTGGTATATTGTCTATAATTTACATCAGGGAGCCCTTGTTAAACAGCAGGAAACTCCCAGCAGTTCCTGTAACAGTGGGATTTCTGCAATAGGCGTGTTGTTGACTCGACAAAACAGACTGGTATCACTCTAAAGTTACAGGAAACAGAGACACAAACATGGTTTCAGCACAGCAATCTTAAACCCTCTGCCTGGTCCTGCTCTGTAGCATTAAATAATGTAGTGGACATCCGGAGAGAATCTCACCCCTTCACAGCCACACTCTGTAAACCTGAGCAGGCTGTGTTTGTAATTGTTAAGAAAAAAAATATAGTATGGGTCAGTTCCTAAATGGTGCACCTTTCAAACAAGTGTTGGTAGTCTAGTCCTCATAGGGAGGCTGTTCACAGGGGTTTCTCTCTGTTCACTGGGGTTTCTCTGCTCCAACACTCCTGACTCAGAGTTTAAGTGCTTAGATCCAGACAGGTGTGAGGAAGGTGCTGAAAGGTTACCTTCTACACCAGAACCATCATCTTCCATACCAGAACCACTGTCTTCCACAACAGCATCACTGCTCTTGAGTTTGCTCTTGAGACTGTGATCAGATGAGGTCCAGACTGTGATCAGATGAGACTGCAATACGGCAGTAATCAGACAATCTGTAACAATCAGACAATCCGTGACCTGTAAATAAAATCCCGTGTCACCCAATCATTCATTGCGCTGGCGTGGTGCACGTTTTTGTGCAGTACGGGCTCAGCTCACGTTACACTCCTGTTACACACCAGCGGAAACGTGCTGCTGGAAACACACACCTCACCCACTTAACTGACACCCAGCACATCAAATATTTACTTTTAGTGACTCGCAAAAACCAAGGAGCTCAGACTGATAGAGAACTCAAGAAGCAGCTCACATGAGACACTCATATATGGTTCCAGCAAAAAACATGTGTTCCTGATTCATTAATAACCTACTAAGAAAAAAATGATACCAGATTTTGCAAAGCAACTCCAGTATACTGTTAAGTGAAACGATCAGATTGTGTTGATTAGTTGTGCAGTATAATGTTTAATTAATGCCCATGTTGAAATCTAGTGTAAAATATTATTAAAATTATAATATTATTAGAATGTAAAGCATTTTCATGAAGTACTTTAGTGCTGACCTTTCTTCCACTGCAGTGAACTATTCAGACACAGCTGAGGTCATTCCACTAAATTACAGGAGCTGGTGTGATTCAGTCTGGTGTGATTCAGTCTTTAAATGTATTTATTGATTAGTAAGAGATGCCAAATCAAAATGATATGCTGTTTACCAGTGTGGACTGGGAGAGGAGGTGGGGGAGTGCATCTGTGATAATGATCAATAAAGATAAAGCCCCAAACCCCATCACACTGATCACATACACTAATCACACACACTGATTAAACCCTGTCACACTGATCACACACACTGATCACACAGACACTGGATCAGGACACAAGTGTGATGCCCCAGGATCAGGACACAGGTGTGATGCCCCAGGATCAGGACACAGGCGTGGTGCCCCAGGATCAGGACACAGGCGTGATGCCCCAGGATCAGGACACAGGTGTGGTGCCCCAGGATCAGGACAAAGGCGTGGTCTCCCTGCATCTGGAGTGATCTAACTATGATCACTGCATCCATCAGGGGACACAGCAGTGGCCTCGTTTCACCCTTACTGGGACTCACGCAGCCCAAAATCATGAAACAAAGCAAAGGAAAACCCCTAAAATCTGCATTTCACCAGCATGTCATCAGTATTCCACCAACATTCCACCAACATTCCTCAAGAATTCCATCAACATGTAAGCATGTTTTTTTTTTATTCATTTCTGAATCTGAGGAAAGCAAAATAATAAGTGTAACCTGATGGTTGTAGCAGCTTGGAGGAGGCCCTTCTCTTATGGTCGTAGCGGCATGGAGGAGGCCCTTCTCTGATGGTCGTAGCAGCATGGAGGAGGACTTTCTCTGATGGTCGTAGCAGTGTGGAGGAGGAGCTTCTCTCATGGTTGTAGCAGCGTGGAGGAGGACCTTCTCTGATGGTCGTAGCAGCTTGGAGGAGGACCTTCTCTGATGGTCGTAGTAGCGAAGAGGAGGACCTTCTCTATCAGTGGGCGTGAACTCACACTACAAAGGAAGTGTCAGATAAGATATCAGTGTTCGAGGAAGAACCACATGAGCCAGATGCACTCAGCACCCAGACAAACAGAGGAAACAGGGACACTCCTGTGTCCTCCTGGATGTCACATGATAAGACAGAAGTCAAGGTCTGTCAGAATCTCTACCCCTAATGCCTCAGAGAGGAACACACCCTGTTATGCATGACCATCCAGATTACTGACTTTTAGTTAAAACAGCAAATCATTGGACAGTACAGAAAGCTGGAGAGGGAAAAGCAGGTTGTCGTGCAAATTTTAATCTCACTGACTGGCTGTGTAGAATTAATCTCACTGACTGGCTGTGTAGAATTAATCTCACTGACTGGCTATGGTTGGTGTATTGAATAGGTTGCAGTGGGTTGATATCACTGCATTAATTTAATCCCAGTTATTGGTTTTATTAATGTACTGTATTATTAATCTCAGTTTAGTTATTTGCAGCACCAATGTTTGATATCTGATGTTTGGTGCAAATAAACTGGACAACAGCAAAGAGAAAGAGTGCAAAAGGAATTATAAAAGGAAAAATTCTGATCTCTATAAGATCAGTCTAGATCAGTCATGAAGGCTCTTCTCACTGCACTGTTCAACATTTGCGCAGCTCTAACCATGCAGATGGTGTTATGAAGGGCTTCATAATTAGATAATCTTATGAAGGGCTTCATAATCAGATGGTGTTATGAAGGGCTTCATAATCAGATGGTGTTATGAAGGGCTTCATAATCAGATGGTGTTATGAAGGGCTTCATAATTAGATAATCTTATGAAGGGCTTGGTAATTAGATGGTGTTATGAAGGACTTCATAATCAGATGGTGTTATGAAGGGCTTCATAATCAGATGATCTTATGAAGGGCTTGGTAATCAGATGGTGTTATGAAGGGCTTCATAATCAGATAATCTTATGAAGGGCTTGGTAATTAGATGGTGTTATGAAGGGCTTCATAATCAGATGGTGTTATGAAGGGCTTCATAATCAGATGATCTTATGAAGGGCTTGGTAATCAGATGGTGTTTTGAAGGGCTTGGTAATCAGATGATCTTAT
>JAOXYF010000257.1:0-13375 GCA_028565775.1 Sternarchorhynchus goeldii | reverse complement strand
CACACATTTTTATTTATTGTGTGTTTGTGTGTTACTTTCATTCTGTGGTTATGTGTAATTAGGAAACTGACCAGAAGGGTACAGAAATTCTTCAAGAAAATTGTCTAAGATTTTGATCATATTGATTTAGGACACAGTATCCAATATACGCTAAAGTCTGTACAGCATTTGAAACAATTCAGAGGTTCTCACTACTGTTTTTATTCCATAAAGTGCAACAAAGTCATTCCTGTGCTGCCTCATATGTACCGGTCATGTCACAGTGATACGGCATGTGCACTTGTATTGGCTGCCTATATTTAAAAAAATAAATGTTTTCAAACTGTAGCTTGCATTTAATTTTTCAACGTAAACATCAGATTTTTAGCACCTTTCAGTCATCGCTGATTAATTTGAACCCTTGTAAATGATCATCAAAAGTAATTAAGTACATTTAGTAACTGGATTTAATCTGACATTTGTTGGCCAAGGAAGCAGGAAAGCAGACGTGCTGTGCTGTAAATATTAGCAGATACATCACTTCCACATGTGTGACCACGAAGACAAGCGCAAGAAATTAGACGAGCGAACTGTTCATCTGTGCTCCGATCTCACTGTTCATCTGAGCTCCGTGATTATTTCTTCCCTCAGTGTGGCAGCAAACCAAACCCTTGGAAGCATCTTTCTTCTTCTATGCAAATAAGCCGTAGCTGTGACTCGGTTAGCTTTCGTCTCCATTACTCTCTCGTTTGATTGTCTTTTATCTTTCATTAATGTGCATAAAGTTACATCAGTGAATGCAGAGGAACGTCTGTCGAGACGCGCGCGTGGTGAGGAGGAACGTCTGTCGAGACGCGCGCGTGGTGAGGAGGAACGTCTGTCGAGACGCGCGCGTGGTGCGTACATTTCCTGAAGAACAGCCGCGGTTCAGGAAGTCTCGTTCTGGCAGGAGTGCTGTCTAGAACCTGCGACGTGCAGAACGGACGTCGTGATCTCCGTCTCTGCTCCACAGTGAAGCACGGAGAATCTATCGTCTAGACAATAAATCAAGGACATTTCTCAGGCGTTTGGAAGATGTCATTTCTCATGTGACCCAAAAACAGCTCCAACACTTCAGCTGACGAATTCATTAAAGAAGTGTGTGAGACGCAGATGAAAATCGGCGGGAGTCTGCTCACCTTTAATGAACTGTAACCTCCGAACACTAGTTAAGCGGCCAAATGTGTTGCTGCATGCCTGGTTGTTTGATTTACAGTATACCGCTTCTGCTGAGACTCTGTGAAATGCCAGGAAGAAACTTTCCAAATCAGAATTTGCTTTGAAGCTGCAGGCTTTTTAATAGTTCAACCATGTTCTCTTACTCTCTGTAAATCCCATCACTACTGGACATCAGTTTACAGGGAAGCTTTTGCCCTAGAACTTTCACATTACAGTCTAATGCTTATTCTTTGGTACGAGTCTTTATCATGCATGGATGTTTCCCTTCTGATAGCAGATTAGACCGTTTGATCCAGGCGTCTGTCTCCTCCTGACCCCGAGATGCAGTGGAATAGGAATTAGAGCAGCCAGAGTGTTGCAGCTCAGTCGTAGAGTTCAGCGCAGCGAGCGCTTCTGCTGTCTGGAAGGCCCTCCGAACAGATTGTGAAGATGTGCCCCCCCTGGCTCCCTGCATGATTCGCACCGGTTCTTTGTTTATTGTTTCACTTGAGGCTTGTCTATAGGGATTCGAATAATGTTCGTTTGTTGTTTCTTCACCCTTGGCAGGAGCCAATGATGCCAGAGAGGTGTTTCGATTTTTTTTTTCTCCTGTATGTGCCTGCACAGAGTTCAGAGTCTTTTCAGAATCTCCCACTGTATTCAGAATTCAAACTTTTTGTTTTTGAATCCTGCACACTGCACTTTATGCTTTTTGTCTGTTCTCTCAGAAAACAGGGTGGCAGTGAAACGCAGGAAGAATACTTGAAAGGCCCTTAATCCTTGTCTTTTGCTTTCATTTCCTGTGCAGAGGGCCTGCGCAACATTGCCATGGACTCCAGCTCTTTGGGGATGCCCATGTCCGACCCCAACGCCTGGGCGACTGCCATGTCCAACCTGGGCATGGCTCCTGTGGGCATGACGGCCCAGCCTCTCCTGTCAGGTAATACCCCACACAAATGTGTCTCAGTGTTGGGCACTACCTCCCCAGTTCTTCCTTCTGTTCAGTGATGGATTCAGGTTCATTGCAACATTGCTCCAATTAAATGTGTCTACACCACTCCCCCATCACACATACACACACACACACACACACACACACACACACACACACACACACACCACCCCCCCCATCCCACACACACACACACACACACACACACACCCCATCCCCAGTTCATTCAGTTTATGTTTCCAAACAGTGACTGATGGTTGGAGGTTGTACTGTGTTGCAACAAAGGAGAGTTCAGTAACAGAGGCCAATGCTGTCAAGTCATCAGGCGTCCAAACTAAATCAAAACCACAATGAAATGACCGGTTATGTAGCTAGAGTAATCTAACCAAGATGTGTTTGTTCAGATGCATGGTATTGTTTGTTTACTACATTTTTGTTTAGCTTCTTGCTGCTTTAAAGAAACAGGTTGTTTCTGATGTTCACTTCTGATTATCTTAATAGACCTGTCAGTCCACTCCGGTTAACTTTAAGGTCACAGGGGGGGGAAATTCTGCACTGAGTTCATGCTGTGTCCATAATCCGTGTGAGAACTTCAGTCCAAGTCTCCCACTGTAGTCAGTGTGGACAATTAGGCTCAGGGCTTTTTTTGGCTGGTTGCTCTGCTGGTAGCGCGGTTCGCCTGTGTGCATCCCCTGCGAGGAGAGTCTTCTCCAGCCAGCCACAGAGGCAGGCGGAGCCTCTCCGCTGGTGTGCTGCGGTGAGTCACAGCTACAGAGCACCGAGCTAAACCTTCACACCTGCCACGCTCCGAGCCAGCCAGCCTCCCCCCGCCTCCTGCAGCGAATGAGGTTCAAGCGAGGCAGGGGGGGGTTGCCCACCCGCCCGCCCGCCGTCTTCATGGTTCTGCTGGGATTAGCCTGCGAGACTGAGGAGGCGTGGCTGGAAGGCGTAAGAAGCGAGAGGCCGATAACGCTGCACGGCCGGCGGTGCAGAGATTTGGAAGCGGGAGCGTGGAGTACATGAGCCGCGGCGAGGGCAGCAGACGGGCCTTCGTTCTGCACGCTGCCGTCTCTTCACCTGTGGCGCTGGAAGCGTGGAGCGCACGTACATCAGCCAAACATTAGCGCTAAGTGCTCATCATAACTAGGACTTCTCCGAGAATTACTGCAGGGCATGTGTCTTTCCTCCTCCCCGTTAGATCTGCCACTCTGTGCACTCTATAAATCCACTCCTTCATCTTTTTAAATTGATGACTTATCAAAAGATATATTTACATTGTCTTCTCTCAGTATGAGTGCATCTTTCAAGTAGCACAAGAATGACACTAGACACTTTTTTCCCCTCATATTGAATTTTGGTAGTAAGAGTCTCTGAGCCACAGACTTTCCCGTTTTCTAGTTCACTGTTCGAGAGCTTTATACTTTGTCAAATAGGTTATAGTCTGGATTTTGGAGGGGGTTCAGTGTTGTTTGGTTTATGTGGTGGACACCAGGGAGCCTTCACCCATGAGCCCTAGAGCTGGCCACAGGGTGCCTTTAAAGTGCCCCATCTCCCTGGGACAGAGCACACTGCCACCACCGACAGCCCCTCCACTTCCTCTGACGAGTACAGATGGAGATCAGAGCGTCCTGCAGCACCGCATTAGCCTCATATCTGAAGGAATCTGTTTCATGTCGCCTTACGACCACCGTTCCGCAGGTGGTGGCATGGCGGGGGGGTGCCTCTCTGCCAGCCGGGACTCTCCCCCGGAGCTGAGGCTGCCCACCGGGCTCAGGTGGCTCGACTCGCCCTGTTCGCCCGTCACGCAGCGGGCAGAAGCGGATCGGAGGTGCGTCAGGGAGGTGCCAGCGCTGTCTGGCTCCACTGCCCTCCTCATTAATCACATGGGGGGGGAAACAGCTGTTACCACCCCTTTTCCAGCCTGCAACAGACCCCAGCTTTCCTTGACCTCCATTCCACACCACCGGTTCACTGCATCAGCGCGTTTTGCCACCTCGCCGGCATTCAGAAGGATTGCATGTAGCCCTCATCGTTCCACTGCAGATTTATATCAGCCAATCAGCTGATGTTGAAATCACAAGCTTGGAAAGTGTTGCTTCATTAATGCATATAGACAGTTACACAGCTGCACCATTCCAACTGAGCCTGGTCTGCTGTATGTCATTAGATTAGAATGGACTTAGAATGTGTCCTTGGCTTGGCTAGAAAGGACTAGTTAAGTTTAATTCCGTCCCCAAGTCACCTTTGCTCATGCATTTCCTGTTTCCCTTTCACACTGTGGACTGTGTCAGCACACACTACTGTTCCAAGACCCTTTCCAAGTTGAGCTGGATTTAAAAATCTTGTGGGATGGAGAAGTTATGAGTAATTTTACAATTTGCTCCAAAGACAACAAAGTTGCACATCCCCACATATTATAAATGTTAGGTGGGGGAGTCATCAGAGTCCTCAGAGATGTTCACGTCATGCCCAGTGGACTCGCTGTTCAGTTGCCATAGCGCAGTAGAGAGATGGTGGGAACCCCAGGATCGCTGCCGTCCTGACCACACCAACCTGCTCCCTCGTCATCTCCAGTCATCAAAACTAGAAATGTCAATTAGTTTTTCTTATTCCTTTTTTTTTTAAAAAAAATTGGATTCTCTTCCATCTCCGAGGGCTCTATTGCTCAAGCCAAGTGGATCAGCTCTTGACTTTTCATCCAACTGTATAAATAACACCCTGGTCCTATTAGTCCGTCAAAGACGACTGTGTTTCGGCTCTCTGGAGGAGAAATAAGAGTGTGCGCATAGCAGAGGAACTATAACAGTCTTCCAATGACGGGTTTTTACAGCTTAGTTCCCTGCGAACGTGGAGCTGATGTTATGCTCATGATTTACACATCACCGCAGGAGCCTGAAGAGCCCTAATGGGGACCAGTCCTCCGATACAGGGCATTACCTTAAGCAGCTTCCCACCTTCAACAGGTTTGGCTCACTATTGCCATGTCAGAACAGAGTCTGTTGACGTTTCCAGGGCAAAGAGAAACTTCTGATCGCCGCCATATTGGACGAGACGGGCGACACCGCCGTTTCGTTTTCCACCATCTTTGACTAAAAACTCGTTCGCGGCTCGGTGTGCTAAGCATCAGTACGTAGTGCTGTTGCACTCGCTTCCACTCGCTGCTGCTCATGCTGTGTTGTTTGGCTAGTCGACATCAGCCACTTTGCCACAGCCTTCCGGGAATCGTTGGCCTTTGCTGGTGATTATGACAACTGTTTCCTGTGTAATGTAAGCAGCCACGTCAGACGACCACCCGGCCGTTACTTTGGCCGATATTTTTAACACCATTAAGTGACGGTATTAAACGTTTGCTGGAACTTTACAGTCGATACTGCTGTACATACCTGTGTTAGCATAGCAGCCAATTGGTGGAACAAATGAGGCTTCATGGCTAAGCCCTCCAGATGGCATGCTAATGAAAGTAGATGGCTCTATGCAATGTGATGATTTCATTAATTTGTTTTTTGTTTATATTTGGATTACAAACAGGAACTGAGACAGGGATTGATTGGACCTATCAAAGCTGTTAGATGAGGTAAAAGAAGATAAAGAGTGTTGTGGCTCTATAGGTTGTTAATGTACACACACACACACACACACACACTCAGGAATAGACACTGTGGGCTCCTTCCAGCACATTCACCCTAACCCTTGAGTTATGAAGATGAATATGACAGGCATATTTTTCACAGCACCTCATTGTCAACTCCTGTTAAGTACTGTTTACAATAGTCTCTTTAGGAGAATAATGTGTCTTCTGCTGACAACACTCATCACGATGTTCTGCATTATCTGGCACGATTCTGTTCTTCCCACTTGGCAATGATGCACTGTAGAACATTGAGATCTTTTTGTTGTTTGGTTTGGTTTGGTTTGTTTTGTTTTTCGGTCGTGTCCCCATCTGGTGGGTTCATCATTATCAGTCTGGTGTACATCATAGCTCCAACTGGCTCATTGCAGATCGAGATACTGGAAATGAGAAAGATCTTAAATGATGGCTTTTCCTTCTCTTTCCGTAGTCGTCGCCCACCCCGCCCTCCGCCTCCCACTCCCTCACTCTACTCTCGGCTTTAAGGCCACAGGGCACTTCGCAGTCCCGCCTCCCCAGCCCATCCTCTGCCTCATGGCAGATCCTTGGGTCAGTCGCGGTGTCAGGCGGCCCGAACCCAGGCCCGAGATACATCACTGAGCCTTTTGGCACATAATGCGAGACAGAGGTGGAGGGGCGGAGCTGGGCATGCCTCATTAGATTAGCCAACATGCCTCTTGGGAGCTAGCTGTGCCTTTCTTGAACACAGCTGTTGGAAGGGTGGGGGCTGTTTACCCAGAAATTAGGGAGAGCAGAAGAGCCTCTCTCACAGACGCCAGTCACGACACTGTTAAACGCCACACTGATTTTTTGGACTGCACTTTTGATCGATGACTGTCTCATAACACCACTGCCTTTGGCGAGCTCGTGGTTTAGGACGATCACATTTCATAAGGCTATCCAAGTGTTGTAGGCATGGATATTGTGCATTAATATTTAAAGCTGTGTAAAATAATCCAGTTCTGAAATATTTAACATCCACATTTGTTTGATGCCTTTTTTGTGTGCTCCAGTTCTTTTTCATGTCTGTATATCATATTTGTGTTCACTTGCTTCACAGCAATGGGGTGTTTCTCTTGGCTACACTCCACTATCAGAAAGCTATGACACATAAACACAGTCCCAAAATTGCAGTGTTCTCCAAAGCAGGCCTCAGGAGAGAGTGGCTTTAGAGCTCTGCTCGAATTTAAGATCCTCCTCTTCCCACCAGCTCCTCAGTCTCTTCAGCTGCCTGGACTGGCTCATTAGTTGATGGTAAAGCAAGGAATCGTTCAACTGTTCATCAGGTCCAGTACATCCTGGCTGTGTTTAGCCTCCAAGCACCCCCCAGTGGCTGGGGAGCTGGTCTGAGCTCCCTCCTTTAGAGTGGAAAGACATGGTACTCCTGAATTAAAGCGAATACCTTTCGTTGATCAAATGCTGAGTGGGTTTCTTTTTTTTTTATTCATCCATCCATCCATCCCCAAAGATGGTTTTGGTTAAGACCATCTGTCCTACTCCTGCCATGAATAAATATCATTTGGGTCTCTAACTTTTTGAACAGGCCTCGTTTTCCTTCAAGAGCAAGCCTGTGGTTCCTCCTGCTGCTTAGCAGGTCTGGCTCCAGCTGAGGGTGGCTTCCATAATTCATCAGCCCCTAACCCCTGTGCCTGGGCACCAGGTGTGGCATGCCCAGCCTGGCACCTGCTGGCAGGAGCCAGATAAACGGTGGATACTCTCCTCCTCCCGTGAGATGAGCTGTCAGACATGCTTTCAGTTTTAAGGCCTGGTAAGGGGCTGGTGTGAGGGTGTTGAGATGCCTGGCAATGGGTTTCCCAGGTATCTTGTTCACCACCTGGGCAACCGGGCATGCAGAGAGGTGATGCTGTGACACGTGAGATTGCGCTGTGATGTCGAAGCTGTCGCGCTGATGTGGTGAATGTATGTGTGCTTATGAGGTCACAGGCAGCAGAAGTGCCAGCTTTCCATGCAGAGATGAGGCACACATGAAGACAAGCTACCGAGTGCCACCGACTGAAACACATCGTGGATGTGGATATTTCATGAAAACAACACAGCAAATAATGCACCAGTATGAATCAATATTTAAACCAGCTGCCTCACTTATTGGATCTTTAGAAGATTTCTATGGAGTGCTTCCCTTCTTGCAGTTTAATGGTCTATAAATTGCCTGTACACTGCCATGTGTGCCCTCTATAGACATTGGTGGTGCGTACTAAGTTTTCTTTAAATTTGCTTATTGATTTAAAGACCTTCCCTCTGCTTCCTTCCCACTTCCTGGTAGCACTTATGACACACTGGTGTCAGTGTGGGTCGGTCACACAGCACATCCTCCTGTGTGCTACTGATGATCTGTCACCCCTTTCCTCCCCTATCATTTTTAATTACTCATTTTTATCCTCTTGTTTCACCAGGGAAATGAGTATTCAACGTTATTTCACTTGTAGACACCCCCTAGGGGTGGGATTAGATCTGTTTCCCATGGTAATAGTCAGCGTTCCAGAACCCCACTGTCCTTTGTGTGTGTTTCAGATTGGAAAGGGAGGACTAACCCTTCCTAGCCATCCAGGGAGTCTTCTTCTCTTTCTGAGCTGTGGTGATTTGAGTGAGTTGGGTGATTAAGTGGGTGAATTAGCACTTTACCCTTAGAGGCCACAGGCCGAGTCATGGATCCAGGCCTTGTGGTCTCTACCCCAGCAGCTGGGGGCCTGCTCTGTTCTCCGCCCTCAAGCTCCCACATCCGGCCTGCGACTTCTCAGCCGTCTCCGTTAGCAGCCATGGGAGTGGCAGCATGGACTCTGAGGCTGTCCACAGGCCAGCCAGAGCAGCTGTCTGCAGGCTGACTTCTGTTTGATCGTGCTGGAGCTCCAGGCCCCCCACCTGCTAATGGCGCTTGTTGGATAAGGCAGCTGCCCACCTGCAGTTCTCTCATCTGTTTTGGCTCTGCCTCACGTGTGGTTTGGATTGGTCCATCTCCAGGAGTATCCATACCTGGTTCACCGCTACCAGAGCCGTAGGACAGGAGCTAGGGTAGAAGTCTGGCCTCGTTAATCTTCTCTAAAGCAGTTTCCTGATAATGGATTAAGGTGAGTAATGTAAGATAGCAGGCCTGTTGAGACTCAATTGAAGCCATCTGCCTTTTCAGGAAGCAGTGAATCATGGGAAAGCTTGCTTCTGAGGAGCAGTCATATGGGAACCATGCGTATACTATTCAATATTACCTTGTGTGATTTAAAGAGTTTCCTGCTAATATGAAACTTTTTTTTTTTTTCCTCATTTATGATGAATGGTGCTTATTCCCTGAGTGTCAGGGCTGAAAGTGGCTGCTCTGATCAGTGGAACTAATCCCCACCTGAATTAATGGATGGATCCCCATCTCAATTAATGGACTGATGCCTGTCTGAATTAATGGATGGATCTCGGTCTTAATGAATTTGACTGATCCCCACCAGAACTGACCAGGCTAAAATTACATGAAAAAGTTTTGTTTTTATAAATCTAGAGATTAGTAAACCACAGCTAACTGTTAGTATTTGTGGCATGTTTGTGACCAATTGCAGACTTTCTTTAAGGTACAGGTTGTGTGAGTCTTCAATAGTTGAATGAGTTTATAGTAGAATGTAATCTGTGCTCGGAAATACAAAACAGACAGATCAGTAGATGTTTCTATCTGGGGTTTTTCTTGTTTGCTATTTTTTGTGCACAGAATGACAGATTAAATTCATTTTTTCCCCCAAATCAGGTTTGTACAAAGGCATGCAAAGTAATGTGCACTGAGGCGCCTGTTAGACGCTCTTGTTCGGTTCAGAATCATGCAAAACTCAACCGAGTTGTGTCCAGACAAAAGAAGCATTTCCGCTGAGTACAGACTCCAGTGGCAGGTGCATTGTGAGCCTCCCTGTCTCCACAGGGCCGGGGCAGCCTGGGCAGGGAGAGGCCACCTCCATTTCCATATCAAAAAGCCTGGAGCTACAACTGTAGCCCACCACATAAGCTCTAAAAGAAAGAGCCATTGGTCTTTTTCAGCGTTTTCTCCATTGTGCTTTTGGTCTTCGTTCCGCAAAGGACAGCATGAACGCTTTCGCAAACAACAGCGAAAAAATAGACTCCATCAATATATAAACCAAATCACTCCGAAAGCCTTTTATATACAGCAAAGGATCCCATGTGTGCTGTCACAAACAATAACCAAAGAAAAGCAGTCAGTCAGTCAAAGCATATTCACTCTGAAAGCCTCTATGTATTATTTAGAATGAGAGTGAACGTACTCTTGTGTTGTGTGGTAATATAACGCTGCAGTGTGTTGATCCGGAGTCCTGCATGTGGGTCCGGCTCTTAGCTGTGTTCCGTCTCTTTGCCCCAGATTTTGACCCCAGTCTGGGCATGATGACTGGGATTGCTCCGATGAACCCCATGCTGCCCGGCCTCGGCATCGGACCTCCACCCATCTCCCAAGACCTGCCTGTCGTCAAGGAGATCATCCACTGCAAGAGCTGCACCCTTTTCCCCCCCAACCCAAGTAAGTCGGTCGTGGCACTGACTCTAACACCCCCAGCGTCTCACACCTCATTTACATCTATTGCCTTTCTACCCTCGTGCGTTTGATGCACTGCTACTGACCCCCAGCAGATGTGCCGACCTGCATTACTGACCACATTAAGGCTGCCATTAAGGTCTCTGCGAGAATTACACCACCACTACAAAGAAACGTCTTGGCATTCGAAATTCTGCCAGCTTATGATACTTTCCCACCAGATCTGACTGTACAGAGAGACACCTGGAACCTAGAAGGCAGGACTGATAGATTACTGAGGTGCTTTAGTTTCATATAGAGGTGAAGATGCTCCTCTCGCTCCTTCTCTCTGTCTATAATTCTATTTCTTGTACATTTTTTATATATATAATATATATGCATGTATAGGTGTATATATAATGCGCATGCATGTGTGTGTGTCCATATGAGGAAAAACAAATAAAGCCTGGGGGTGATGAAGTGCAAACCGGGGTGAAGCCTGAACTGTGATTGACAGGTCAACCTGTGTAGAGACTAAATCACTGTGGTGTGTTAAATATGTTAGAAAGTGAGGTGAGGGTGAGTGGATGAGCGAATTACCCGAGCCAGCCTGTGTCATCACATATAACAGGAGGAGACACCTCTGAGGGCCCAACATACGGCTTGGGTGCTTCACACACATCTGGAAGAAACAATTGGCTGATGTTTCAAATCCATGCTGATATAACTACATGGGCCAAGAACACACCTTGAACTGTATCTAGAGCAGGAGTGTGGCGTTATGAGGAGATGAAGCTCAGCTGATGTTCACCCCATGAAGAAAAACATGCCTCTTAGCTCAGATGAAGTCCCACTCAGAACCCAAATGCCACAGCTCTGCTTCTTCCAGTCTGATGAAGATCTGATGGAGTGAGTCCTCTACCTAAATCTAAATAATCTACATAAGGATCAGTACTGAAGGTTTTACGTGGTTCTCACTCGCAGTGAATAGAGATACCAATGGGCCTGGATCTGCACTGGGTAGAAACTGGCCATCTGAAGCATGATAAGGAAATACGGCTTTAATTCTTCCACAAATAGCACTACATTCCCACAGCAGTAATATGCTGCACTAGATGCATTTGGAAAGTTTTATTAGTGTTCTATTGTAATTCAAGTGATTTCTCCTAGGGGCATTGAGAAGGGTTATGACTTCTCTCTCAGTAAGGAGACAAACAGTTGGGAGAGTAATTCATTGGCTTTTTAAGGATGAGCCTTGTATACGTTCACTTGTCAGAATGTGTTGAGATAAGTAGCTATGGCTGCAGGCTGTGAGGGAGTGCGTGAGGGAGCGCGTGAGGGAGCGCGTGAGGGAGCGCGTGAGGGAGCGTCTTCTAACTGTCACTTCTAACCATGCTTCCTGCTACCATGCAGTTTCTACGTGGTCCACACGCAGGTTCTACGTGGTCCACACACAGTTTCTACGTGGTCTGCACGCAGTTTCTACGTGGTCCACACACAATTTCTACATGGTTTATGCAGTTTCTACGTGGTCCACCCGCAGTTTCTACGTGGTCTACACAAAGTTTCTACGTGGTCCACACACAGTTTCTACATGGTCTACATACAGTTTCTACAAAGGTTCCATGCAGGTCTTTACACAATTTTCATACAGTTTCTACATGCTTTCCACACGGTTTCACTCCTGCTTGTGGCCTGCTTTCTCAGCACAGGCAGGGTGGAGAGAAGCTCAGTAGCTTCTGCTCAGGCCCTCAGCGCCACAAAGACAAATCGGTGGGCGTGGGGTTCACCATGTGGCTGTGAGCCTGTCGTGCTGAAGAGAGAGAGCCGGAGAGAGAGAGGAGAATGCACAACTTCTCATTTTTGAGTCAGGTTGGGGCTGGCTTCAGTAGATTGCAGTGCTATCAGAAGGAGGAAGCTGTTGGGAGGTGAGCAGGAACTGGTGGAAGGCGGGTGAAAGGTGGGCAGAAGCGGGTGAAAGGCTGCCAGATCCAGGCATGTACTTACCTCGCTCAAGCCTTGCATGGAGCTCAGCTTTAGATTCCAGTCTCTCTCTCTCTCTCTTTCTCTCTCTCTCTCTCTCTCTCTCTCTCTCTCTCTCAGAAGTGGCTCTGTCCTCCACATGGGCCTTGAGTGCTTCCCAGTGCCCACTGACCAGTGGGAGTAGCGGGTTAGTTTTCCCACTTCCTGTCCAGAACCCACAGGCCATGGCGCAGTTGAAAGGACAGTGGTTGTTGAGGGGTGCTTTTTCAAAGCAGTTGATGAAGGCCACTCTTTCTTCTCTGAGATCACTTTGGACAGCCCTCAGCTTCTCTCTCTCTCTCTCTTTCTCCAGGCTCCAGGCACTCGTGATGGATGTGGTGTTATTTTTCCTGGTGAGAGCACTCTCTCGGTCTGCCCTCCAAGCCCTTACTTCTGCTTTACTCCATACTCCCATTACCCTTAAAGTTCCCTCTGCCTTCAGAAAACATTGAACTGCAAGTCTTATCTTTATGTAGCTTTGCTATAGGAGTGAAAGGATTCGTTTAGTCTCGAAAGTGATTGTCAAAAAAAGGAAAAGTCAAACATTTTCTTAGAATTTTGTACATTTACTGATAATCTCAAATAAATGAGTTCCAAACTGACAATTATTCATAGTTTGACTACTTTGGATTTTGTAGAGGGTTTTCTGGACAGCCATGGTTCAGATAGCCAGATAGCCACAGTATAATCCATGTGCTTCTCTGTTACAAATAGCATTCATAGTGTTACAAATAGTGTAGGCCAAATGCTGATCTCTGACTCTAACCCCTCAGAGAGATAAGGGTGGTAAAGTCACAGTGGTCACTTGGCTGTTTTCATGGTGGCGGGATGCCAGCAGGTGGTTACTTTTGATTGGTCAATGGTAGCAAACTTGGTTCTTGGTCAAGATAAAACAGAAGGACGTCTGGCATAGAGGAGAGCTGCACAGACACTGTGTAGAGAGTGGTGGAGGTTTGGGGAGAGTGGGGCTGGAGAAGAGGGTTTGGAGCTGGTGCACTGAGGAGTCAAGTTTGGAGAAATCTCTCCCTGGGCAGTGCTCTCCCTTTCTCTCTCTCTCTTTCTCTCTCTCTCTCTCTCTCTCTCT
>JAOXYF010000256.1:0-13387 GCA_028565775.1 Sternarchorhynchus goeldii | reverse complement strand
CTAAAGCCTCAGTCTGAGGCAGTATAAACCTCTTATTTATTTGTTTTTTCACCCTTATGGACTTCTCCTATTACTGACAGTGTGCACAAAGTCTACTAAAAGCTTGCCTATAGAGAAAATTAACCAAGGTCTTACTCGATGTTCATTTATAATGCATTTGACCTCAGTGGTTAACATTTATATTAGGTTTGTAAGTTATGCACAGACATGCTTGAAGGTCCTGGTTATACGTATAAAACATAACTTGGAATGCTTAACAAGTCTTATATTCCTCAAATTAAATTGATGTGAATACAGATTCAGTAGACACATATAGTTGTTGGTGCTCTTTGTAATCCCAACCACCTTAAATTAGCTGTCAGCTCCATTCTAAAATACCTGGTGCACAGAGAAGAATATACAAAGAATTTGTAGTGTCAGTGTACAACTGTGCAGGCATATAAAACATTCATATTGCTAGACATTCTGTTTAGTTATTTGGCATCTGAATAATCAGAGTATCCTTTGTGCATTGCAACTGGTGCACTATACTGTATATATACTCTTAATGCAGATAAACAAAAGCATTACTTTTCATTCACTAATCTTTTCATTTTAGGCCCATAATTCCTAAGTACCTCATGTTCATCAAAATAATAGCCACCTACTAATGCCGGGAACAAGATCATTTAGTCAAGGTCTTGGCTTAGTAATGGGTGAGAATGAGAGCAGTAAGTCATAGCCCTCACTTAGTAAGAGGAAGGAATCGGTACGTCATGACCCTATCTTAGTAAAAGGACAAGATTATTAAGTCATAGCCACAACTTAATAACACATGGAAATGAGATTACGGTTTCATACCCACAAAAAGGAGAAGATGTTGTATGTGACATCACGAGTTCATGGAGAGCTTTATCTGCTGCTTCTGTTCCACAATTAATTAAACAGACAAAAAGAAACAAAAAGAAAAATAAATTGTACATACAAATAACCTTAATAATAAAATAAACAATTAAAAATTTACTAAACACTGATCTAGCTATATTTTTTCTACATTACAAGGCTATAACAATGTTCAATTAGTATTAAAAAATATCCCCCACACCGCTACACCACCAGGAGCCTTGAATTGATAAAAGGCAGGATGGATCCATGTTTTCATAATGGTTAAGTTAAATTCTGACTCTATTATCTGAATGTCACAGCAGAAATCAAGACTCACAAGATCAGGCAATGTTTTTCCAATCTTTTATTGTCCAATTTTGGTGTGCCTGTGCAAACTGTAGCCTCAGTTGCCTGTTCTTAGCTGACATGAGCGGCACCTGGTGTGGTCTGTTGCTGCAGTAGTGCATCTGCTTCAACAAGGTTAGACATGTTGTGCATTCAGAGGTGCTCTTCAGCATGATTCAGTCCTAACGGTTATTTGAGTTACTGGTGCCTTTCTATCAGCTCAAACCAGTCTGACCATTCTCTTCTGACCTCTGGTATTGAGAAAATATTTTTGCCCAGAGAACTGCCACTCACTGGATGTTTTCTCTTTTTTTGGACCACTCTCTGTAAACCTTAGAGATGCTTGTGCATGAAAATAACAGTATGATCAGTTTATGAAATACTCCAGCCAGCCCATCTAGCATCAACTGTGCCACGTTCAAAGTCACTTAAATCTCCTTTCTGTTCTGAGGCTTGAACAACAGCAGGTTGCCTTGCCCATGTCTATATGCCTAATACATTGTGTTGCTGCTGTATGATTGTCTGGTTAGATTTTGTGTTAATGAGCAGGTGAACAGGTGTACCTAATAAAGTGTCTGGTTAGTGTAAAAACATTATATAGCAATATAACAGGCCATTTAAAGTGAACGTGCCAGTGTAGAGGGGTGTTTAGGAAGTATTAACTAAAACATCACTGTACTGCACATAAGAAATGTATAACCTAAATCATTTCAAATCAGATTTAAATCCTTCTTGTTATTCAGGTTGCAAAAGACTTGTTTATGTAAGAGGAAGGAGCAGGACTTGGCCTCTAGATTGGTCCTGCCAAGCACATGGATAACAGTCTTAGTCACAGTCTGACATGAGCTTTTCTTTAAGTGCTCGTATATTTCATACACTATCCATAACCCAAATGGAGCTTTTTAAAAACAAGGCTAAAGTCATTTTGCAGATGATTTGTTGCTAATAGATAAGTAACATGCATGTGTATGTACCTATGGTTAACACTGAAATGAAGACACAAGTATTTGGATTTTAGCTTTGTTTTAATTGTCTCAATATTGAGGGGTGGGTTCCTTAGAAGGAATCAGGTGGTATATAAGCATTTTTTCAATGATTCAAATAATTCTGCTGCAGGCTTATGAATTTTCCTCATTAATTTTGAGGTGTACACACTTCCCATGTATACTCTCCTGCAATTGGTACCATAAGGTGTTTCTTCCAGAAAAGGATGATGTAGCTATATTAAAACATTAAGTATTAAAACCTTGAATCAAAAATTCTGATGACCACTGGCTATTCAAAGACATACATAAGGTACATTATGTAAAACAACTGAGCTCTCTCCTCCTCTAAAAAGGGATGTTTAAAGATGGTATTTGAGGGAAGAAAAGTTGTCATTCTGGACGCTATCTGTTGCTGTATGCCTGTCAAGAGTCACATATCTTGTCCTACTACTTTTACCAGTTGTGCTTGTTAAAAACAACTGACATCTACACTTGTTTTTCTCTTTGCACTTCCATTTTCTTTCAAATTAATTAACATATTTTATGTTGTCTTCTAACACACGTTTTGACCTTAATCTTTCAGCTAAGTGGTTTTTTTCCCCCTGAAAGTTACTGCTTCTACAAATTGTCTGATAGTGCAACAGTTGCTAATAACTGGGAATGTACTTTGAAAAATCTTGCTTAAACCGAGGAGATCCACATTCAAAGGGCACCTGATAATAAAATACCACACTTCCATAAAAATACACATACAAATTATATCATGTCAAGATGGAGGTTGTTTTGGATTAGTTTGTACAGAAAAGATTAACCAAAAGGAAACCGTAGGAAGAATTCATTGGAGAGAAGTGGGCAATAAGGACTGCCCATTCTTCAAAGAGAGCTTAATTGTGCAATTAACTGCATTAAAACATGTGAACAATTCTAACAGAATCAAATCAAATGTTCTGATCAGATACAAAGTTTCAAAACCTGAGTTTTACATGTATTGTAACTTGACACATGATATGTTTATGTATAACCAAGCTTTCATTATGCGTGAATTGTAATTTTAGTTTAAAACAGCTGTGACGACAAGGAGGGAGCGAAAGGCGAGGCTGTAGGGTACATTATACTTTAATGTTTACTACAGGCAAAATAAACAAAAGAGCAAAACAAGCCATACAAAAGTCAGCCAACGGCTGTGCTCGGCTTAGTAGGACGTCCACAGGTTCGGTAGTCCTTTGGCTTGCGATGTGCAGCAAAGGTTAGGTGCGACCTGCGGGCTTTTAAAACAGAGGCACAAGGATTAGTGGTAATGTCCGTCAGCTGTAGCTGATACACCGGCGATAGAGAACGACGCAACGTGCGAATAGGATTGGAGGTGGGCGTGGCGTTTGGTCTGCGTGACCGGCGTGACGTGACAACAGCATGTCCACTCTTATTCATGGGAAATACATATCTCTGTGAACAGAACATTAGCATTAATAGGTTTAATAGTTTTCAAAAACTAACTTAGCAGTTTTAAAACTTTGATTTCCAGCTCAAAGTATGCATTTCATAAGTTATACACAAATATATGCTTGTCTTTTGATCTGAAGTTAGGAATACTTAGATCTATTATAAGTAATTAGTCAATAAAACTATTACTGATCAAGAGTTTAATGTACTGTGTATATTAAATTAATATATATTAATATTATATATTAAAAGAAACATGGACTAAACCAAATGAGTATGTAGCATGTGAAGCTAGATGAAGCTAGTCCTTCTTGATAAAATTACATTCCTCAGTCTAATATAACAGAGAAGGAGGTATCACGTGACGGCGGCAATGAGGGAGCGGAAGGCGAGGCTGCAGGGAACATTACGTTTAATGATAACTGCAGACAAACAGTGAACTTCAAAGCAGTCAAACATAAAATACAGCAACAGGCTCTAGCTAACAAGAGATTGGTGTTACCAAACTCTACGTAGAATAGAACAGTGAGCAAACTTGCAAAGGCATTCACGAAGGCTGGGCTTCAAAGCAGTCTGCAGGCTCGGTAGTCCTCAGGCAAGCGAATGCACAGCGATGGATTAGTGAGACCTGTGGTCTTATTTACAGAGGTGAGGTGATTAGTGGGGACTGAAGTCAGCAGCAGGTGATAAACGGGTGATTGGGACCGAGGCAATGAGCAAAGTGAAGTGAAGGTGGGTGTGGCGCTAGGTCTGCGTGCCCGGCGCGACGTGACATATCACAGTTATTTATAATGATAATTTAAGCGTCACTCAAAAACTTCAGCATATATTTATTATATTTGAGGTTATTTATATGACCATAACATATGTACCCATAAAATTAAGTCTACTTAGTCAGTTCTGCTAATTATTATTTACTGACCTCCAGGCCACACTCAGAATTGCTTTGTGAATCTTATTTCAAACCTGGTTGTTTCTGTTGACAAATCATTAACTGTTGGAGACATTATTATTGTAATTTTTATAATCCTGAAGACCTTCTGAGAACAGCAATGGTGCCCATTCTAAAATCTCAGATGATTTCCTTATCTCATTTAAATGTGTATTAACCAAAATAGGTGCCACCAGCTACAGCTAATAGTTTTATCAGTGATCTGTCTCAGCTATCAGCTCTGATTGGTTCCGACCCCACACAACTCGATCAGGCAGCAGATTGCTTAGAATCATCATTCCACTATACTCTAGATAATGTAGCTCCACTTAAAAGATAAAAAATTAAAGAGAAAAAATCTAGCACCATGGTATAATAATTCCACATGCACCTTAAAACAGACCACTTGAAAATTAATACAAAAGTAAGGCCAAACTAAATTGGTTGTATTCCATTCAGAATGGAAGGATAGTCTCCGGAGCTATAGAAAAGCTTTTAGTGCTGCTAGAGTAAATTATCTTTCCACCCTAATAGAAGATCATAAAAATAACTGTATATTTTTATTTAATACTGTAGGAGAACTATTTAGTAATAAGACCAGCACAGAAGAAAGCATATCATCAATATGTAGTAGTGATGACTTTTTGATTTTTTTTCAGCAATAAAGATGAAAATATCAGGCACAAAGCTAAAGTGGTAAATTAAATTAATTAAAGTCCTTAATTAAATTAAATTAAAAATTAAAGTCCTTGCTTGTGTTACTTTAAGTCAAGTAAAAAAAAAAATTCTATAGCATTTTTTACAACAACCATTGTCACAAAGCAGCTTTACAGATGTCCAAGTCCAAGCCCACAGTGATCAAGCTAAGGGTGACAGAGGCAAGGAAAATTCCCTAAGAGTAAGAGGAAGAAACCTTGAGACAAACCACGGCATGTTATTTAATCTTAGTGCTACTTTTCACACTGTTGATCACACGATTCTCTTCCAGAGACTAGAAAATAATGTTGGAGTTAAGGGAAAGGCCCTATCCTGGTTCAGATCTTATTTGACTGATCATTTTCAGTTTGTTGATGTAAGACTTTGTTCTGTACAGACTAAAGTTTGGTGTTCCTCAAGGTTCTGTTTTAGGGCCGCTGTTTTTATTTTTTTATTTTTTTTGTATACTTTACCTCTGAATGAAATTATTCATAAACATGGTAATGAGAGACACCAATTTAGCAAAGTTGAGGAATGTGTAGAGGACATTAAGCAGTGGATGCTGAGTAATTTCCTTTACTCAGGGGAGGGGAGAAAATTCTGGTGGCTGCTTGTAGGATCTCCTATCCAGTGTCGTTACTACATTCACTGGTTTACTTAGCCAGTAAGTAAGTAAGTAAGTTTGGAGAACTTAGCCAGCTATTCAACAGCCTTGGTTAAGTTCAGGCTTTGCTATAAACTTTGGAAATGTTTTGTTACTGAGTTTTTAATGTAGTTAATGTCAGCTAGGCTAATAGTCTTTGCGTTTTGTGTGCATGTGTGTGTGCACAGCTGGTGCAAGAGGTTGTGAGTTTGAATCCTGGCCAGGGCATCCCCAGTGCTGTTCATGAAGTCTTGAGTTTGCATCCTGCCTACGGCATCCCAGCTATGAATAAGGGGGAGTCAGAGTGATGGATCAGGGGGGTAGAAACATCATTATCCTCACATCCTGGAATTGGGAACCAAGACCCAAAGAACACCTGAACCCATGATGGTTTTATAAATGAAGCAAATGTCCATCACTTTAGTTTAAGGTCATCAAATTCCTTCAGGAATCTTATAAGGTAAGCCCTATCCTGATGACACTATGGAAAGAGACAGAGACTTCATATATGTGAATTAAATGAGATTTTATATGTATATTTTTTTGTCATGATCAACAGTCTATTGTAAAAAAAAATTCACAATTATCCCATTCAGTTTGTATGTATCATGCAAGTGGTGGATGGGAAAGTTTCACCCATATTTCCTCTTATATTAAGGCGATGTTATGAAATGTCATTTCATCTGAAGAATGCTCATATTACCTGCATCTAATTAATCATGTATGCCATTGTATATGCAATTGTAAATATTTGATTCAACACTTTTCAAATGTTATGCCAATAAAGTATTTATTTATTTCATAAAACATCTTATGTCTTTGTGTGATTACTGGCATAAGATATTCATAAATGTTCAACCATTGCTTTATAAATATGTTATGTATTGCTTATGCATGGGTTATAAACTCTCGATGTGGGTGACCTTCAAATAAAGTGTTATCATATAATCTCCATATGCATTCATAATTTGCTTTATATGACTTATTGTTTATGTTATGTTATGAAGGATTAGGAAAGCATTTAATTAATTGCACTGCCACTTCCCATACTTTACAAAGCCATTATCCAAAGCATAATTAGGCCTACCTCTTTTGTTGCTGTTTGGTTTGGCTCTGATACTGCACAGTGCTAAAACCAACCACAGCACATTATTAGGTGGAGAGTGAGAGTCATCAGCTGCAGCCTTCTACCCCATGCCAAGATCTGCCAATCTGGAACAGTGAGTCAGGCCAGTGGTGGTCTGCAAGTCTTTCACCTTGGACATCACTTATTTTAGAAGCTCTCCTCTGGAAAATACTTTAAAGAATTCTAAACAAAAACCAACAGGCACCTGAATGTTTCTTTCCCACTGTCATATTTCTGCTGAACCACCAACCTCACCTTAAAACACTGCAGTCCAGATAGAAAACAGGGCAATGCTGAAACGCCTGCTGAAATGCCTCCACAGCCTGCATTACTTAAATGTTGTATTTGAGTATTCCTTCTTACATTTCACAAATTTAGATTAATTTTGCACATACAAACATATATATTGTAAAATTATACTTAATCCTGCACCTTGCATATTCAACCTGTAATGATAAAGTAAAATAGGAGCGCGAACTGTAGAAGATTGAGCATATTTATTATCAGGATTAATGAGAACAATGAGCAACGTCGAACCAAACATAAGTGGACAAATAACGACAAACAAGGGGTGATTATATATATATATATATATATATACACAGAGAGAGAGAGAGAAAGAGAAAAGGAGAGCAAGGCCCAGGGAGAGATTTCTCCAAACCTGACTCCTCAGTGCACCAGCTCCAAACCTCCACCACTCTCTACCCAGTTTCTCTGCAGCTCCCCCCTGGGCCAGACTTCCTCTCTGTCTTATCTTGACCAAGAAACCATGTTTGCTACCACTGACCAATCAGAAGTAACCACCTGCTGGCATACCCCCACCATAAAAACAGCCACAGGATCACACTTTTGTTTACAGTACAATTTGTGGTGGGACACACCCCAAATGACCATTGTGTTATGGTGAACAACAAGTGGTGCAACAGCGCCAATGTTGTGATCCTCGCGCGCTCCTGCACACCCAACGTGGAGCTGCTCGCCCTCAAGTTTCGTCCCTTCTACCTTCCTCTGGAGTTCACTTCAGTTATAGTGTGCACAGTTTATATTCCTCCACAAGTCAACAAGGACACTGCACTGTGTGAGTTTCATGACGCTCTCACACAGTTCCAGACTCATCACAGGGACGCCGCACTCATTGTGGTTGGAGACTTTAACAACTTTCATCAGCATATCACCTGCCCCACCACGACAGGCCACTGGATCATTGCTACACACCACATAAGAACAGTTACAAGGCGCAAGCGCTGCCATCGTTAGGGAAGTCGGACCACGCCACTATCTTCTTCATGCCAAAATACAAACAAAGGCAAAAACAGGAAGTTCTGGTTTAGAGGGAGGTCGTGCGGTGGACGGACCAATCGGTGGCTTCCCTGCAGGACGCTCTGGACAACGCAGACTGGGACATGTTCTGGCGCAGCTCTGAAGACATCAACGTGTTTACGGAAGTGGTTGTGGGATTTGTTGGGAAACTAACTGACGATACACTTCAAAAGACTATTGTTAACCGCTTAGCTTCCCTATGCCGGATATATCCGGTGTAATAGAGATAATGCTGACGCCTTACTGCCGGAATTATCCGGCACAATCAGCTTCGCTCAATGCGCTACCTGCGACATAACCATGGCCTGGCGTATATATTATTGATAGATTATGCTTGGACAACGTGTGGGTTATTTTTGACCGGATTTTGTTTGTGCACAGCTAGCGTGATTGTTGTTTGTTCATGTGATACAAAACCGAAAATTGTGAACATGGCGAAGCGTAAGCTTACTACAAGTGAGGCTTTGGAAGCTAGAGTTAGGGTTAGGGTTAGGGTTTGTTCCAAGAAGGGTTAACGCAGGGATGTACAGACATACTGTTCTAAGTGCCCAGTTCTCCTGGACTGTGTGCTGCCTACAACATGGGGCTCATCAGTGGGAACACAGATGAGTACAAGGCTGGGTCCTACGGAGTGCGCAAAGCGCTGAAAGAGGCAAAGCGGCGCTATGGAACGAAACTACACTCACAGTTCCAACACGGAGGCTCTAGGGACCTGTGGCAAGGACTAAGGACAATAACAGACTACAAGAGCCCACCCTGCAGTTTGGAGAGTGCAGACTCATCTCTGGCGGATGAGCTAAGCACCTTCTATGCTCGCTTCGAGGCTGCGGTTAGCAGTGCTAAAAGCGCTAACAGTGTTAATCACACTAACGGTGCTCATGGTGCTGCTGACAGAGGGGATTGTGTCAGAGATCTGAGTTCCTTCACCATCATAGAGAGGGATGTACGACGAGTGTTCAAGAGGGTGAATACCAGGAAGGCTGCAGGACCCGACGGAATCTGCGGACGAGTCCTAAAAGCCTGTGCAGACCAGCCAGCTCCGGTATTCACAGACATCTTTAATCTGACACTGGGCATCGTACCAACATGCTTCAAGTAGTCCGTCATTATTCCTGTCTCCAAGAAACCCCAGCCCGCATGTCTCAATGACTATCGCCCAGTAGCCCTAACGTTGGTGGTGATGAAGTGCTTTGAAACACTGTTCAGAGACTTCATTACTTCTGCACTGCCTGAATCTATGGACCCACTCCAGTTTGCATACTGACCCAGTCATTCTACAGACGATGCCATCACCTATCTGCTCCACACAACACTTTCACACCTGGACACTGGGAAGAGTGATTATGTTAAAATGCTCTTTGTCGACTACACCTCAGCATTTAACACTATTACCCCCTTCCATACTCATCACAAAACTGGAAGATCTGGATCTCTTCCCATCCCTGTGTCAGTGGATCTCCAACTTCATGATGGATAGAAGTTCTACAAAGAGTGGTACAATCAGCTGAACGAATCACCCAGACCAAGTTTCCTGATCTGCAGACTATCTACAGCCAGCAGTGCTGGATCAGAGCCAGGAAGATCGCAAAGGACCCCAGTCACCCCGACAATGAACTCTTCTCTCTGCTACACTCTGGGAAACGCTTTCGCACCCTGGAGGCAAAAACAGAGACAATGAGCAGGAGCTTCTTCCCGCAAGCTGTCCGAGCCCTGAATGAGTACAATGACTAGTCCATCACCATATATAGATTCATGTTATATTATATGTAATATTTAATTGTTTTGTAAATCTGCATAGCTTATATTTTATATTCTGTGGACTTGAGAGTCAAATTGAATTTCACTGCAGGTTGTACCGTGTATAACTATGTATGTGACAAATAAAACTTTGAACTTTGAACACACACCCACACAGACACAGGACAAGGGAGGAGGCGAGGGTGGCCACCGTGATACAATCCTAATGTTACTTGTGTATATGCAGTGTATTTTTGCCATTGTAATCTTTTCATGTGCTTTGTGTAATTATTTATTTTATTATTCGTTTTTATTGTTTTTTCCTTGACTAGCCATCACTGTTGTCAAGTCGCGTTAGGGATGCACTGCAGGAACGTGCTGGAGCCATAGCATGGTTGTTTAACGGTTTAACCAAACACAAGCACAGAGTCACAAAGGACCAACTTACATGCAGTCAGAGAAAGACAGACAATAAAGTGGTGACATACACACGCTTAGATACACACACGCTTAGATACACACCCTTGATGAGACACAGGTGAAATGAGTAAAGTTGATGCTGATGGACAATGAGACACGAACATCACGCCCCACAACAAACAGCACACAAACACACCGACACGCCCCCACAAACACACCGACACGCCCCCACAAACACACCTCCACACCGACACGCCCCCACAAACACACCGACACACCCACACAAACAAACCTCCACACCGACACGCCCGCACAAACACACCTCCACACCGACACGCCCGCACAAACAAACCTCCACACCGACACGCCCGCACAAACACACCTCCACACCGACACGCCCTCACAAATACACCTCCACACCGACACACCCGCACAAACAAACCTCCACACCGACACGCCTGCACAAACAAACCTCCACACCGACACGCCCGCACAAGCACACCTCCACACCGACACGCCCGCACAAGCACACCTCCACACCGACACGCCCTCACAAATACACCTCCACACCGACACGCCCGCACAAACACAGGACTAGGGAAGAGGTGGAGGTTGCCACCATCACAATTGATATAATTACAGTAGATGATGCCCTCACATGACCCATTAAAGATGTAGGTTTACTTAATTGGTTTACTGGCATGTAAACTGCAAAAATGAGAATCAATCTAAAATGAACCACTGCTCATGTTTGGTTTTGATTCATCTGCTGATTGTAATTATGCTACTGACATTTGTGATTTAATTTGCAGAACAGGTACATGCTTTTCACACTGGACACCACTGCTTTACTTTGGGATTTTTAAGTAGCCCACTTACTGACTGAGCTAACTTTATTTAAATCTGGATTTTTAAGTAACCTGCTTACTGACTGAGCTAACTTTATTTAACCCAAAAGCAAGATCACTTTTTTTCCAGGGTGCATCACCATGGTAACTTGTAGTGTATGCCTCTCCTACTCCAGGGAAGGTTAGGTTCATGTTATTCTTTTTTGGTGGAGTTGTTACCATGTTGCCTCCAAGTTGCACACACCACCGTCTACAGTCAGCAGTGTGTTTGGCTAGCAGTTGTGAGAATACACAAACTGTATAATACTTTCAGCACCTTCAATCTGTATGATTTATATATGTATTTGTAAAAAAACACAATACGTTTTTTTAAATACAGGAACTCTCCCCAGTGAACATTCATACTGAGAGTCCAGCAGTCCTTTACTTGTGGTTGTCCATGATCAGATTAGACAACTCAGATTCCTTATGAGGGGACTAACTTACATTGAGCATAGAATGTAGCTTTAATTCCTGTTTCCACATTTAGAGAAATGCCATTGTTGATAAAACTTAATACAGTTTGAATAGTTAGAATATTCAGAGTAGTAAAATTGACTGCTATGGCCAACATCCCTTTAATACACACCCCTGTGATTATGCTGGAAAGAAAAAAAAACATTGTCTATCCGAAAAGCTGTATGACAACTGACTATGAAATTTAAGATTAACTTGTTAAAAGGATTAATACTCAAAGGCTTCAGCCTAATTTTTGTAGGCATCACAGTCTCTTCCTCTGCCATTTTGGTTCCCATGGTGTCTGTGTTGTGTTGTGTTGTTTTTCTTTCTGTCTCCACTGTCTCATGCTATGTACTCCTAGCCCGTTATTACTCTCACTTGTGTTTTGTTAAATCCATTCTTAGCCTAAATATTTATACAATGCCTGTTTCTGCCTGCCTTCGCATAGTCTCTGTTGTATTTTCTGTGGTCTTCACTGTTGTATTTTCTATGGTTTTCTCGATTGTATTTCTATGGTTTCAGCCGTTGTATTTTCTATTGTCTCTTTAGCATTATGCCTTTGTTGAGTTTTTCACCTCCAGTTTTAATGGCCTTGGACAGTTTCTATACTTGGATTACCTTTAAAAGAGTAAAAGATTACTCTTTACTGCCCTTGTATTGTGCTTCACATTGCTGGATATGTGAAGCACAATACACATATCCACATATCCACAATGCAATGTAAGGATGACCATACATTGTCCACATATAACTAATATTCTAGTATATGCTTTCCTCTTTTCCAGGTGCTCTGACGATTCAAAACATGAGACTGTGGAGCATCAGAAAGTGGTCCATTTAGTGTATAGATAAAATGGAACAATAAAAAAAGTCAGGATTTTTTCTACTCATGTATAACTTGTATTTCATAATTCCTAAATGTGGACCTCTATTGAATATTCTAGACTGCAGTCAGCTGTACTCAGGGGGTTTGACATATTAAGCTGAGAGCATGTGTATCCTATGTTTTACCCATTATGATGTTTCCTGTGACATTACATGCATGTTAGGAATGCTGGACAGAACCATTGGCTAGGTATAAGGTACACTATATTGCCAAAAGTATTCGCTCACCTTCCTTGACTCACATATGAGCTTAAGTGACATCCCATTCACATATGAGCTTAAATGACATCCCATTCCTAATCCATAGGGTTCAATATGACGTTGGTCCACCCTTTAGAGCTAGAACAGTTTTAACTCTTCTGGGAAGGCTGTCCACAAGGTTTAGGAGTGTGTCTATGGGGATTTTTAACCATTCTTCCAGAAGCGCATTTGTAAGGTCACATACTGATGTTGGACGAGAAGGCCTGGCTCTCAGTCTCCACTCTAATTCATCCTAGAGGTGTTCTATCGGGTTGTGGTCAGGACTCTGTGCAGGCCAGTCATGTTCATCCACACCATACTCTGCCATCCATGTCTTTATGGACCTGGATGCACAGTCATTTATTCAGATATACTTTATTGATCCCAGAGGGAAATTGCGTTAAATAT
>JAOXYF010000252.1:0-13422 GCA_028565775.1 Sternarchorhynchus goeldii | reverse complement strand
GCAAAAATCCTAGAACCACACGGGGGGACCTAGTGAATGACCTGCAGAAAGCTGGGACCAACGTTACAAAGGCTACCATGAGTAACACACTACGCCGCCAGAGACTCAGATTCTGCAGTGCCAGACGTGTCCCCCTGCTTAAGCCAGTACATATCTGGGCCCATCTAGAGAGCATTTGGATGTTCCAGAACAGTATTACAATTACAAATGGGGATATCTGCAATCCAAGCATTTGTTAATAAGGCCTGTGTCACGCTCCTGGGTCTGGAGTCTGTTCCAGGGAATTCCAGTATTGATGCCGCTCCTGTTCATTGCCTAGATCCGTCTCTCCTGGTTACTGTTGACTTTTACCTGTTCTGTATTTCCTCTGCCTTCTTATACAGACATTCTTCCCACTAATCTTTGCCATGAGTTTTGCATGCATACCAAGAGTTTCAGTGGTGCTCTCTTGGCTCTCGACCTGTTCTGTTCCCTGGATCATGCCTTTGTCTAGCCCTTGTCTGTTTTGTCTACCTAGGAGGACTGATACCTGGCTGAAGATTGTTTGGACCGCCTGCTTAGCTTACAACTATGAAAGCCTTAGATTACTCTCACCTGGTACTTGACCCTCACCTGGCTTTAGATTCTGTCTCTGTTTTTCCACACAATAAACATATGTTTTTGTCCTACATCTGCACATGTCTCATTCCAGTTTATGTAAGTGTGACAGAACCTCCATGCAAACGGCGGATATGGACACACTTGCTTCAGCCCTCGCTAAACAGGGTGGTATGCTGGGACAGCATCAGCAGATGTTTGAGGGCATCTATCAGTCCATGGTGGTCATCTCTCAGCACCAGGGTGAACAATAGGGCACAGATGCATCTATTGGTCAAAGGTCTGAAGGAGTTGTCTCTGACAGTTCAGTCCTCGTGCTTACTTGAGGAGGCTCCCAGCCCCTGCCAGGGTGCTTTGGAGCAGATAGGAGGAGTCTATCCTGTGAGTAAATTAGACAAGTATTATGGTAAACCCAATTATTGCAAAGGCTTCCTGCTGCAGTGCTTCACTCTATTTCAAGAACTCTTTCTCAGATTAGTCTAGGATCCCCTTCATGATTTCCTGTCTGATGGGGAGGGCCCTGGATTGGGCTACAGCCATATGGGCTGAGGCGCAGAACTGGTCATACAAATATTTCCAGCAAGAGTTCTGTGCAGTATTTGATCATCTGCATGAGGGCTCACTAAGCTACACCAGGGGGCTCGAACCGTAGCGGATTATGTGAATGGAATAAACCCTCCTTTTTGGTGACATATCGCAATGGTTTCTCCACAGAGATTAAGCACGAACTGGTATGTGGAGATGAGGATCTGGACCTGGACGAACTCATTGCTCTTACTATCCATCTGGACCACATGCTGGCAGCATGTTGTATGGGAAAGAGGAGGGGTGGACTGTGGAGGTACAAGGACGTGTCCACAAGAGAGGAGGTGTGGACTGAGGAGGTGCAGGGAGGCATCCATGAGAGGGGAGGCGTGGACCAAGGAGGTGCAGAGATGCATCCATGAGCTTACCCACTCCAGCCCAGGTACACAGGAGAGAACCATCACTTGAGCATCACCTGAACTGGGGCATCTTGTGCGGAATTGTTCACTCCGAAGGAGCACCCAAACATGTACCTAACTGTTCACTCCAGGTGAGTGTTTACAAGAGTGAGTTAATCTCCAGTGCTTTTAGTCTAAAGGTTACTTTATATTGCCCTGATCCTGTTTGTTTACCTGCTCTAATGGATTCAGGAACCGAGGGTAATTTAAATTATGCCAAATTAGTTGATCAGCTTGGACTAGTCCTCAGATGGGATCTATGTAACTTGGTCGACCAGTGGGCCTGGGGGTGGTGTTATCTGTTACTGAACCCTTGAGGTTTGATGCTAGCATGCTTCATTCTGAGGTGCTTTCATTTCTAGTAGTACTAACTACTAGAAAGGACTGTTCAGTAGTATTGGGAATGCCCTGGTTATGGTGTCATAATCCTCACATTTCCTGGCACAACTCTGATATCCTGTCTTGGTCACCCTACTGCTTTAACAACTGTTTAAAGAGCCCCTTCACACCCATTCGTTACACATTGATGGAGAGCCCTCTACCTGATACCAATTATATCCTGGAGGAACACCTTGATCTCAGCGAGGTGTTTAACAGAGTGAACACTATGCGTTTACCTCCACACAGACTGTGTGACTGATCCAGTGGACGGCGCAAGTGCTTACCCTTTTACCCAGGAAACTTTGACTCAGGAGTTTGTTCAACCATCCATTTCACCCGCCTCTGCTGGCTTCTCTTTTGTCAAGAAGAAGGATGGGTTTCTAAAGCATACCCTCTACCTTTGGTTCCAGTAGCATTGGAGCATTTATATGGGGCTTCTTACTTCACAAACCAGACATTAGAAGTGCCTACAATCTTGTTCGCATCAAGGGTGGAGACAAGTGGAAGACGCCATTCAGCGTGACTAACGATCATTATGAGTACTTGGTCATGCCTTACAGCCTTTGTAACACACCAGATGTGTTCCAGGCCTTCCTCAATGATGTCTCCTGTGACATGTTAGGCAGGTTTGTCATAGCTTACATGGACCTGCTGATCTTGTCTTTGGATCTTAAAACTCACATGTCTCATGTCTGTTTGTAAAGGGGGAGAAGTGCGAGTTCCACATCCAGTGGAATGTAGCATTCCTAATGTAGCTTAGGAATGTAGCATTCCTAAGCTACATTATTAGCATCCACGGGATAGCGATGGAAGAGAGGAAGATCGACACCATCCTGAAGCCGCCAACCCTGTCATCAGTTAGGGACCTGTAATGCTTCTTGGGGTTACTTCTACAGGCATTTCAATCTTACTACTCTTTTAAAGAAGTCCCCTTAGAGAATCCTCTGGACTACCCAAGCTGAAACTGCACCTGAGGCTTTTACCTCAGCACTTATTCTAGTACATCTTGACCCGGATCGACAATTCATTGATGAGGTTTGACCCCTTGGAGCTCAGCGCTGGGGGACTTCTTTCATAGCACCAAAAGAATCCTGAGAACGTCTATTCGTGCATGGTGTGCACAGAACAAAATCCCTAAGACCCTGTCTGCTGGTTCCTGGCTTGTTCCTCTTCAGGTGTTCATTCGCTTGGACACACCTGGCAGTGGATCTCCCTCCTTCGCAACAGTACAACACTATTTAACACAGTAGCAGGCAGATTTTCTAGAGGAATTCCTTTTATTCCATTCTCCGGTCGTCCAACTGCCTTTCAGACAGTGGAAGCACTGTTTCATTATGTGTTCCATCTCTTTGGAGTACCCAAGAATATCGTATCCAAGGGCCCCAGTTCATATCACAAACATGGTATGCGTTCATAGAATGCTTGGGCGTTGCAGCTAGCCTTTCCTCTGGAAGTCATCCCCAGACTGATGGTCAGTGGAAGCAAGTTAATCAAGAAGTCGGCAAGTTCCTAAGAATACTCTGTCAGAATAATGAGAATGACTGGGGTCAGTTCTTACCATGTGCAGAAATGGCTCTGAATTCATGAGTTTGTTCTATTACTGGTTTGACCTTGTTTGAATGCTAACACAGTTATCAACCTTTTTCATGCTGTGGACTCCCGATTCTTCTGACGTTCCCACACTAGACGCTTGGATGCAAATTATAACTCAAGATGTGAGAATGCAAAAAGAGGGATCTTCGACCATTCCTCTTTGCTCAACCTATCTAAATCATCCATAGTCCTGGGTCTTCTCCTATGCACACTCCTCTTCAGCTCACCCCACAGGTTTTCTATTGGGTTGAGGTCTGGGGACTGAGATGGCCATAAGAGGAGCTTGATTTTGTGCCTTGCAAACCATTTTTGAGTAGATTTGGCCACATGTTTAGGGTCATTATCTTGCTGAAAGACCTAGTGATGACCCATCTTCAGCTTTTGGGCAGAGGCCACAAGATTCTGATTGAAAATGTCCTGATATTTCAAAGAGTTCATGATCCCATGTATCCTTACAAGGTTCCCAGGTCCTTTGGAGGAGAAACAGGCCCACAGCATCACCGATCCACCCCCATACTTAACAGTGGGCATGAGGTGTTTTTCCGCCCAAAAAGCTCTATCTTGGTCTCATCTGACCAAAGCACACGGTCCCAAACTCCACCCATTTACACTTATGAGTATAACTCATAAAAGGTTTTCCTCCGTGCATGCCTCGCAAATAGCTTGTTGGCATATAGATAGTGCCTGATGGTTGTTTGGGAGATCTCGTAACCCCAAGATGCTACCATTTGATTCAATTCTCTTACAGTGAGCTTTGGAGAACTTTTTACTTCTTTTACCATCCTTCTCACTGTGCGTGGTGGCAAGATACACTTGCGTCCTCTTCCAGGCTTGTTTGTCACAGTTCCAGATGTTTTGAACTTTTTGATGATTGCTCTGACTGTAGATAAGGGCATCTGTAGGTGAGTGGTTATTTTCTTGTAGCCATTGCCTGATTTTTGAAGGTCTACACACATCTGCCTTACTTGAATAGTGTGTCTCTTGTCTTTCCCATGTTTAAGAGTGAGTAAGAGAAATAGGCCTTTGTGAAACGCCATATTTATACAGTCATACCCCATGGAAACAGAAAGTGATGAATTACTAATTAAAGGTTCCTAGATACTTTGATACACTTTAAAACTACAGTAGTACTTTTAAACTACAGTAGAAATTACATAAATGGTTCAAATACATTTATTTCCAAGAAATTGTTAAGGGTGTCAATGATTGTGAAACAGGTGATTTCATGGGAAATCATTATTTCTTAGTCAGGATTTTTTTCTTTTTTTTCATTTGAGTTGAAGGTTGCTTTTTCTAAATTTTTTCAGAGTGAGATTATGCTTCTGCAATACAAAAATAATTTAAGGCTTTTAACACATTTTAACTAGGGGTGCCAATAATTATGGAGGGCGCTGTATCAGTGAGGTCAGTTACCATCTTAAAACTATCTGTTAACTTCTGTGTCAGCAATTTGTTTCATGTATCCCTCCTGTATACCTCCTGAAGTTGCTCCAGGTGCTCTAGCCTCCTCAGTCATTTCGCCACTTATTAGACTCCAGATGCCGGGCCAGGATGTTGATATTACAGTATCTAGTAGATTGGGAGGGGTATGGTCCCAAAGAGAGGAGCTGGGTTCCGACTAAGGACCTGGGACTAGGGTTGGTCTTTCACCATCTTCATCCCGTCCTTGGGGCTGTACTAAGAAGTTAGTGATGCATTGCTTGGCAAAGGCTCGCTCCTGGGTTGGCATCTCCATCCGTCCGTATTCGCCATCCCAGAGCATGAAAAGGGGTCATCTCGGGCATCACTGGCCACCTGTGACTCCTTGTGTCGGGGTACTGTCATACTCCTGGCCCAGGAGTCTGTTCCAGGTAATTCCAGTATTGATGATGCACCTGTTCATCGGTCTAGTTCCAGTCTCTGGCAGACATTTGTTAGATCCACCTCTCCTAATTATTGAAGACTGTCACCTGTTCCATATTTCCTCTGTCTTCTTATACATTCTTCCCATTAACCTTTGTGAAGTATTGCCATGAGTTGTGTATGCGTACTGAGCATTTCTCAGCAATAAACATAATTTTTTGTCTGACATCTGCACATGTCTAATTTCAGTTTATAGAAACATGACAGGATGGGAGTGGTGGGTGTTACACTGCAAATTAAACACACAAGAATCCTGCAAAGTGGACAATTCTCTGTATACAGCATGTTGGATTGCAGGTGGACCATTATTATTATTACACTCTAGTTCACTCAGCCCAGTTCATACTTCTCCTTCCTTTTAACACAACAATGAAACAACAAGTTGCATGCTCTGCAGGATCAGGAGAACTCACTTTTGAGCTGAAGGAATGGAGGAGGAACAGAGGTCATCCACAGATGGAATCTTTTGGAGGATTGACCAAAACAGACAGAGAGAGAGAGAGAGAGAGAGAGAGAGAGAGAGAGAGAGAGAGAAAGAGAGAGAATATTATTAATGAACTGAGGGACTAATGGGAAGTAATATGGATGTCCTGCACTGATGGATAACTAAGATTAGAGTTGGAACATTACACTCAAAGGATACAACAGTAATATATTAGAGTAATTAAAGCTTATGCCTGATATTATACTGAATCAGATTTCAGTATGATTTCCCAAATGGGGCTCCAGGAATTCTTTGTGAAGTAGTGGTTGATTAATCAGACAAAGAAACATCAGTCACAAATGCAGATATACCCACAAAGGCAAACAAACGCCCACACAGATACTTTATCTGATGAAAAATGCTAGAAGTTTTTTTTTTTTTTTTTTGCATTTCCCACTTCTGGAAAAGAATATTGGTTATATATATCGTGATATGAGGCCTATCTTGAGCAACTAGTCATATAGCTGTAATGGGCACTCAGTCATAATCAAATGTAAGTATATTTATTCCAAATTGACCTACTCTAAGAGGTTGTGAAAATCAGAGGCTAAAGCAAATATTTTGGATTACTTAGTTATTCTAAATAAAACAACTAAACACATCATGCCTATCTTATCCTCACTGCACTGGCTCCCAGTTAAATATTTGCATCAATTACAAAATACTGCTACTTACCTATAAAGTAGTAAATGGTCTTGCTCCACAGTACTTGAGGGAGCTTCTGATCTCTTATGAACCACCTCTCTTACTTCGATCAAAAGGTGAGGTTATTTTGTGGATACCTCAGATTATAAAAACTATAGCCGGGGGCAGATCATTCTCTTACAAAGCTCCACAGTTATGGAATAACCTTACAGCTAGTGTTCATGATTCATACACAGGTTCTCTCTTTAAGTCTAGGTAGAAATTTGTTTACTGGGGTATTTTGTTAATAGTTTTTTGTAATTGAAGGTTGAAGGTCGGGGGGTTCATGGTCATGGTGTTTCAGCTCCCACATGTCTGAATTTTATTTATGCTGTCACAGTTAGTCCTGCTAGAGTCTTTGCTTGCTCTCTAAATAATTGTACATTTTTCTGTACTTGTACATTAAGAGAGCATAATCCATAATTATTGGCACCCCTAGTTAAAATGTGTTAAAAGCCTTAAAATAAATGTATTTTTTATTGCAGAAGCATAATCTCACTCTGAAAAAAATAGAAAAAAAACAACCTTCAACTCAAGTGAAAAAAAAAGAAAAAAATCCTGACTAAGAAATCATTTTTTCCCATAAAATGACCTGTTCCACAATTATTGGCACCCTTAACAATTTCTTGGAAATAAATGTATTTGAACCATTTATGTCATTTCTACTGGAGTTTATAAAGTGGACCAAAGTATCTAGGAACCTTTAATTAGTAATTCATCACTTCCTGTTTTATGGGATCATGAACTGTTCGAAATATCAGGACATTTTCAATCAGAATCTGGTGGCCTCTGCCCAAAAGCTGAAGATGGGTTGTCACTGGGTCTTTCAGCAAGATATTGACCCTAAACATGTGGCCAAATCTACTCAAAAATGGTTCACAAGGCACAAAATCAAGCTCCTCTCATGGCCATCTCAGTCCACAGACCTCAACCCAATAGAAAACCTGTGGGGCGAGCTGAAGAGGAGAGTGCATAGGAGAAGACCCAGGACTATGGATGATTTAGAGAGGTTGTGCAAAGAGGAATGGTCGAAGATCCCTCTTTTTGTATTCTCCCATCTTGTGAAGAGTTATAGGAGAAAATTAAGTGCTGTCTTGTTGGCAAAAGGAAGTACTAACACCAGGGGCAATAATTGCGGCACACATGATTTCATTCAAAAGATTTATTTCTTAATGTATGATTTTTTTTCCCACCAAATAAAGGCACTTGAAAAAAAGTTTAGATTTTTCTCTTTTTTTGCATTGTTGTATATATATATATATATATATATATATAAAATTTATTTATTTATTTTTAAAGAATTTATTAGAAGCCAAAGAACTCTTCTTAACCAGGGGTGCCAGTAATTATGGAGGGCATTGTACCTAATTTTCTGTGATCTTTCTCCCCTCTCTTTTCACCCCCCACTCAGTCGAACTATTCATACTACATCTGAGGCTTCAGGAGATTCCAGAGATCCAGATTCCTGACTTCCATGTCTTTCTTCTGCTTGAGTTTGAGCAACTGAACATCATTCAATGCTGCTGAGGATGAACCACACAGACAGTTTTAAAACCTGCAAAATCCGTGATGATGATACAAACTCGGACCTGTCATGGACTGTGTCTGATATATAAAGTCATCACAGGGAAGACTTATAAATTTGACACTTCTAATACATATCAGGAGCCTGTTTAAAATCACACTTCAAGAAACAGACTCATTATTCATTATGTACTTTGTAGTTTGTACTATTGTTATTGTGTTGCCTGGTTTTGGCCTGAGGAGGATAGGCCAAATAAATTTGACTTGACTTGAGTAAAGCTGTTTAGGTTAATTGTTTTCTAATGGTGAAACTACCAGGTGTGAAACTGTATGGAGACCTGGCTACATAGTGGAGGATGGGTTCCCTTTTGAGTCTTGGTCCTCCCAAGGTTTCTTCCTAATCTTAATTTGTAGAAATAAATTTGAAAAAAACAAAACAAAACAAAAAAACTTCTATTTGGACATGAACAAAAAAACAAGCTGGTGATCTTGGATTTCATAAAAGCAAGTCTATAAACATTGTTAACAAGTCTAAACAGTCTTAACAGTTTCGTAATCATAAATAGTTTCTTTTCTCTGTCAGTTCCCGGCGATGCCCAGGTGCTCACAGGTATGTGAATCTCTGCTACAGGAAGTGAATGTGAATTGGGACCGAAGCGCAGTACAGCGTTGAGCAGAATGAGAGCTGACATGATAATAGAGATTAACAGCTTTCTGTAAACAACAACAGTAATACGTTACAGTAATGAATAGATAGCCACAGTCTCTCTCTCTCACACACACACAGACACACAATTGCGCACATACACACATGCGCACAAACATACACACATGCGCACACAAATGCACTCAGACATACACACACATACAAATGTATGAACACACAAATGCATAGACACACACACACACACAAATGCACTCAGACACACACACAAATGCACAGGCACAGACACATACGCATGCACCCACACACACACATTCTTCCCATATATTTAGAACCTAAAGCAGTGTATCTGCAGTGTGTGTATGGCTTCTTTCTACAGCTCCCAGAGCACATCAAAAGCAGGCGAGAGCTCTCATACTGCAGAGGAACATTACACCACATTTTAACAAATTAGCTAAACCGTACAAGCCCAGCACTAATGCTCCTCTGTTGCTTGGGATTGTTTGAAGAAAATCCCCCATTTGAAAGGGAATTTAAGGAAGGTCTTTTTAAGATCAAAAAGAACTGCAGGGTGTGTGTGTGGGTGTGTGTATGTGCAGGTGTGTGTATGTGTGAGAGCTGGTGTGTGTGTGTGTGTGTGTCCGTGGGTGTGTGTGTGTACGTGTGTGTGTGTGGGGGGGGGGGTGCTGGGATGTTAAGTCACTTTGCCACAGGGTCATTAGCTGGTGTTATTACAGGGTCATTAGCTGTGTTATTACAGAATCATAGCTGTGTTATTACAGGGTCATTAGCTGGTGTTATTACAGGGTCATTAGCAGGTGTTATTACAGAATCATAGCTGTGTTAATACTGGGTCATTAGCTGGTGTTATTACAGGGTCATTGGCTGTGTTATTACAGAGTCATTAGCCATTGTTATTACAGGGTCATTCATTATTACAGTCATTACCTGTCGTTATTCTCATGCCAGAACCATCATTTTCTATTTAATAATGTTGCTACAGACAATCCAGAGCTGGAACTAACAAACTAGCACACATTTCCTGTTAGCACCAAGCCTCACGCTAAGGTTTTGTCCGTCAGACTGTACACATCATACTCTCCTTCTCATATGTCAGATTCAACATATGCTTTTAGTTTTAATTGGACCTCAACAGACCAGATTAAAGGGACTAAAACATTTGAATCTGGCCAAACATTTTTATCTTCAGTAGATTTAAAAGAACATTTCACAAGCAAACCCCAGATGATTATGGAAAACACTATAATGAGGCAGAAACACTGTGGTTGTCCGTCAGGATTAGACAGACGAGTCAATAACTAAACAACTCACAGGCTGATCCCCATAAGAATAAGCAGTTTAAAAGGCAGCAGTTTTGACCATCTACCCACTCCTATCACAACACTCACACACACACATACACACACTTTCAGCAACACCATGGATCTGCTTTCTTTCACAATTTGTGTGGATCTGAATGAAAAGCATTAAATGACCTTCCTAACTGCACCAGGCTTTATCAGTATCACTGTTTCAACACATCCCAGGAGACACAAAAACAGATACCCCAGCACACCATACAACAAAACACCCCAAACACCATACAACAAACACCCCAGTACATCATACAACAGCACACCATACAACAAAACAGACACTCCTGCCAACACAGGCCCCAAGAGCCTTAAACACACAGCTGGCATAATCACTAATTGCACACACACAGATACACACACATTTCCTCTGCTAATATGCATAACACTGTTAACTGCTATCACCATTCATGTTTTCTAATACCTGCTAAAAAACACACACAAGTGTTATTTCAACATACTATTCAGGGACATATAGTTGAAAAATTACAACTTACAGTCATCAGAAGAACCAACTAATTTCAATTCAGTAGTGTGTTAATGACACATATGCTTTGATATCATTTATCATCATCATCTATGCCAATTATATACTTTGTTAGTTGGTTTGACACAGTTGATGTGGACATCAAGCAGGTGCAACAACTCTGGTGGGTGTGGCTTCATAAATGTGTTCCTGTAAAACACAAGAAGCCAGCTGCTTCAGCACACTAAAGCAACCCACACAGCTCTTCTCTTTCTGACAGAGGAGAGGAAGCCAAAGTCAAACTCATTTATTATGTATTTATTATTATATTACATATAAATATAAAGGTTGTTACCTTAGATGCCGTCATAAAGCAGCTTTACAAACATTTGGGTCCAGATTGCTAATGAGCAAACGGTGAAGGCATAGTCCCCAGGAGATGTGAGAACATCCGAGTCGTAGACAGTACATCAGGAACGCTGGGGCCAGCAGGAGAGGAAACCTGATCCTTGACTGGAACTGTTTACGAATACAGATGCTGATATGTGTGGTGTTCTTTCAACATAAGTGCTTTTACTGCAAATCAATGACAAAAAAATCTCTCTTCCTGAACCAATTCGGTTTATATTAAAATAAGACAAATATGTTTTTTTGTTTTGTTTTTTTTTTGAGGAATGCCTTTAATGTTGAACACACACAGCAGTCACAGTGTCAGCACTAGTGTTTAATAAAACTGTTATAGTTGGTAAGACAGCATAATACTATATTAGTATTACCTGCAAAAATCTCATAGTCATACCCCCTGCATGAAGGCATGAAGAAACTGCATGCCTTTTTTTACATTTTATAAAATCAGTGTTTCTGTAGCTCATATAGTTTGAAACTGAAAACAAAAAACAATAAAATGACAAAATAAATGTCTGAACCTTTGCATTCTTTGTTGTTGGAGCAATATGGAGAAATCAGTGAATTTGAAACAGAAAAACACCATTATTTAGTTTTGAAGAGAAGAGAGCAAACACCAGCTCACCAGCTACTGAATTTAAAATGCTTCAAGTTCAAGTATTGTCATAAAGCTTTACAAATATGTAACAGATGACCACAGTTAGGTGTGATATTTGTACACTGAGTACCAAATGTACGCACACACCTAAAAACCTCTACACCACCTCTACATTATGGAAAGGGGACCCCCTCACAGGCCACTCAACTAAAAGAGTATATGAGCCAGCCAATAATGCATGTGCACCAATCAGTATATTACTTCTCAATTTTATTTCAATTATTATTTTTAAAAGAAAAGAGGTACGAAGAGCAAGTACTGACATTACTACTGATAGCAGTGTGGGGTTTCAAACTTACATACAAAGGCTAGTTAGCATAGCACAGGCCCAAAATGTGTGGCCAAGAGAGAGCCCAAACCCACAGAACCCTCCAACCCAAATACTACCGATCCACAACACCACTGAACCACACAAAGCACACAACCTCACCTCAAGGTCACCAACTGCAAATTTACACAACTAAAAATAAGAGGGCATCAAAAGGGCACCACCAGGCAACCAGGGCAGAAAAAACTAGAAATATCAAAAGCACCTTCCAGGGTGTGACAGCCTGTGATATGCTTTTACAAAGTGTCACGGATAGCAGCTTTAAAAAAACGAAACCTCAACACAGTGTTTTGAAAAACAGACTTTAACATATAAAATAAGGACAGGTGGCTCATTTGTAGCTGGGTGAATGTGGTACAGTTATAAGCTACACCGCTCACAATGACAAACAAAACAGGAGAACACAGTGGAGAGAAAGAAACAGTGGTCCTCAAGCGCCCCAGCTGTGGTCCCTCTCCAGATAACAGACACTGCTGATGCCAGTACAGTTGAGGCACAACTGTCCCATAGCTGTAACCTAAACAAAATGTATCATTAGGTGCCAGCTAGGATACACACAAAACGCGCTCCACACCGCACGCCCAGTGCAAACAGAAATAAGCACATACCCGATAAATATGTAAACCAGCGCTGATTAAATCACTGATGATGCCACTATACACCAGTCTACACAAACGTAACTCCCAAAGAGTTCACCAATGGCTAAGGAAATCTTACCGAACGGGCCATACTTCACAATAGCTGTTAACCAACGTAAGCAGTAATAGCAGTAACCCAGTAATAACCCAGCAACCTACAGTGAAACTTCTCCTGTCCTCACCTGGTTGGCTACTCCTGCCAGCACACATGCCCTAAAACAATCAAAGGTCTTAAAATGTGCTCTGCAAACTCCATGCTCTTGCTGCCAGTTAAGTATAGACCATGAATTCACTTACTGGACTAAGTTCTTCCAATGGCAAGCACAACATGCCAAACAATTCCTTTCTTCCCTTTGTTATGCCCCCTACCTGCATTCCCCCCACCCTACAGTGGGTGTGTCCCATGCTAATGAGATCTTTCACCAGTAATTAAATTATCTTAACATACAGGCGTTCATATTGATATTAATATCGAACCATATTAGGCCTTCAGCCGTTGTTTGGGTCCAGATTCCTAATTAGCAAGCAGAGGGCAACAGTGGCAAGTGTAACGTTTGAGTCCCGGAGAGCTGAGATAGACGAAGCAAACTCCAACTTGTACTTAATTCAAAATAACCGTTTATTTTCGGTTATATATATTCAACATGGACGAACGACAATGCTCCCCAACAACGAACCACAGTAACATCAAAGACCGACAACATATTGTGACACACACACGCTTTTAAACACTCACCCTAAC
>JAOXYF010000250.1:0-13427 GCA_028565775.1 Sternarchorhynchus goeldii | reverse complement strand
GTGGGGGCAAGCAGTGCCTGGTTGGGAGGGGGTGGGGGTGTTTGACGAATTTGATGGAGCGTTAATCAAAACATATCAGGGAGAGCACTCCCTGGAAATAGCAAGACATAGGGGAGTGGTCAGTAGTATCCCAGTAACGGGAACATCTCACTTCCGAACATGTTCGGAAAGATACTGTTAACAAAGACCACAGTATAATGAATAATGTGCAATAAGCACAAAAAACCCCACACAAAAACAAACATTTATTACAAGTGCAATTCTAGATTTTGCTGCAGGCAGCTTTATCGCTGTGGTGAAAACACATCATAATCTAACTAGTGCTGTGGAGTGTTCTGGGGATAGGGTTAGTGTTAGGGTTAGGGTTATGGCGCAGTGTTGGAGAGACTTGCTGTGGACTTTGTGAAGTTTGGGACGAACTTGGTCGAGGCCTAAGCCATGTGATATTCTGATCTCTTACAGCACTGTATTTTGATGTGAGGACCAGTGTAAACATGCACGACTCAGTAAACCAAAGTATATACACTCAACAGAAAAAGGCATTTTTTACATTCAAATGAAACCCCTTTCATTTCATTTGAGTGTTTCATTCTCCACATGTTCTCTTTAATTTTTCTATAAACTAGTGAGGCTCTGTTTGCTCAAACAGAATATCTGTGTGACCACTGTTCCTGCGAGCTCGAAATCTTCCAGGACAGAACTCCAAAAATGTGACTCTAAAGAATTCCAAAATGTGAATGTAAAGAACTTCAAAGATCTGACTGTTAAGAACTCCAAAGTCCTGACTGTAAAGAACTCCAAGGACCTGACTGTAATAAGAATTGTGACTGGCAGTAATTTCATTTCACTGGTTTCTGTATTTTCGTACAATCACTTCTGGGACTCCATTTGGAGAAACAGCTATAGGTCTGCCTGTAGGTGACATCACAGAAATCACGAATGTGATGCATGTTCTCAGACATGGAGTAAGTGCATGCCCTGCCTAAGGCAGCCATTATGTCATGTACATTAAATAGGAAATATTAAATAACCTGTTTATTATTAAATACATAGTAATACGTCAAAGTGCGTTTGATGCTTAAACCATAAAGATTACTGGACGCTTTAAACTTTTTTTCCCCCTTTTTATTGATTTCCTTTGCATTTTTGTGTCTCTTGTGTACTGGATGTTTTTATGCTCACTTTGGAACTGTGTGCTGGGGATCAATTAAAATTTAATTGATTGATTAGTTAAGTGATTGGCACCTGGAAAGGTGAGAGCTTGCATGCGTTTCCTATTAAATATCTGTAGCCACCTTTGGAATCTTTTCAAGTCGCCACTAACCCACCATTGTAAGTCACTTGTGAGCCATTTGGCCAGTTCTGTGATGACCCAGCAGACCCAGGTTCTGATCCACAGGGAGACGACTGGGCCTCCCATCCAGCTTAGAAGGAAGGGCCAGTTAAGCCTCGAATGCCCGCGGTTTCTCCCGAAAGCGAGTGGAGGCCTCCACTATGGGCTGTGAGTCGGTATTGACTTACTGAGTCATTGAAATCATTTGGTCATGCATTGAAATCATTTGGTCACGCAGTAGTAACACGTGTGCCACTCTGTAACAGCGCAGTGTTGAATCGCGCTCAGTGCGTGTCAGAATCACTCACGTCATTAGAAGTTTCAGTAGTGGCCATGCTGTTCTGCATTAGCACGGACGTGGTGCCCTGATCGATGACGACTGGATTGGTGCTCCGTGACTCCCCTGGGTCAGCAGTAGGTGTGACGGTACTCTCATTAAACTGGAGTTTACCAGACACTTCAGAATGAGACTGTGCAAGTTGATCTGTGAACAGACAAGTTAAATGAAACTCGGAGATTTAAACTTTTAACCTTGTGTGACAACGAATTTCACTGAGGGAGACTAGCGGCCAAACGTCTGAGACCGCTAGGATAACCTGAAAACTTTGGCACTGGTTGTGTTTCTCAGGCATGATGGTGGATATAGAGAAGTAAGTGCATGAAAGACAAAGCACAGCAGCACACCACATATATCATTAACACTGCACACACGTGGCTTAAATGCAACAGTTCATGAAGAACAGTAGGCAACAAGCAGTATCACATTAAAAGAGCTGAACTATCCGACAAATGATTCAGTACCTCAGATGAAAGATTCAAAGCTGGACTGAACTGTCAAACAAATGATTCAGAACTTCAGACGAAAGATTCAATACCTCACGGGAGCAGAAAGGAGTGGGAGAGTTCTTACCACCAGTAGTTGAGGCATCAGTGGACTTTGAGCTGTTGTTTATGTCTTCAGTGAACATGATGATATCAGGCAGGGAGGAGATTGATGCCACAGTACTAACATCTTGTGCCTGGCAACCTAGACGTAAAGCAACGTAGATGATGAAGTTAGCACAGAGCTGAAACATGCACTTTAAACTGTAGTGATCAACATGGACTTCTGCAGCACTTGGGAGAAAGGTACAGGAGAAAGACCATCTGAGCGCTACGATATGCGAGCGATACACGTGCTCCCATCTTGCATATTCTTTCAACTCCGCCACTGTTTTGTGAAGTTAATGCCCCCTGCCTTCTTCTGCCTTCCTCCTCAAACTCTTACACCTCAGCCAAAAAAGAGGGTGGAACTCAATCTTCTAGTGCAAAGCAGAAGCCTGAATTCCAACCCAGGTTCTCAGAGGTCCTCACATTTACTACTTCTCTTCTTATCCTCCAGACAGAGATTCACTCGCAAAATTAGCTCTCAGTAACTTCCTCGCTCTTGTGAGCCGAGACCTCTACAAATGGATTGTCGAGAGAAGGGCTGCGAAGTCAGAATAAAGTTTCATTCTCCCTTCTCTACGTTTTTCATCATCTCTTCTTTCACTTTGTTATTTATATTACACATCCAAAACACACATTCTCTTGTTAAGATGACATGTCCTAGAATGTTAGTTACCCCAAATATCATATAACACCTACAATACCATAGACTGCTGTAGTTCCAAAGATTCCCTTACGAAAATAAGATCCCCACCTTGCGAAACCAATTGTTTTATTAGTACTGTGGAATTGCAGTTAGAGATAAAATATAATATCTCACAGGACACCTGCAGGACACTGTGTTGAACCCTTATAGTCTTGCGACACATAGCAGCTCAGTGAAGTCATCTTTGTTTTAAATTAAACTTTTAATTAAATCTATTTTCTTTGCCAAAACCTTTTGAATGCAAATCAATACAGACACAAGCCAGGTGTGAGGCGGATCCAGCATATGTAAATCCAGCATATGTAAATCGCCTGCAAGTGAGATATTCTGAGAAGCAGGCTGCATTTGCAAAGCGTCCACATGCTGCTCCTAACACGAGGGTGGCACGTTTGTGTCTGAGGTGGTGCAGGGTTAATCGTGTCAGCCCCCCCATCACTACCTCCAACCAACCCCCGTCCAGCCTCCAGCAACACCCACTGAGCAGAACAATGTGGTGTGTTTGCACAGACACCAACAGTAATTAGCTTGAGTGAGAGGCTAATGCCCCTTCCACAGCCTGTCCAAATAAACAGTACTTTGAAGAAGCCATGATCCTTGGTTCTGCCACATCTCACAATGCTTCCTTGGGCACTGCAATGGTTAAGCAGAGGAATTTTTCGGAATAGTTAATAGTGTAAAACATCTTTTGAATTACGCTTCTTACTGTTTGTTTTCCACTTATGGGATGAGGGCCAAAGACTATAATCATCTACAATGAGTTGTTTTCCTGTTATCTTTGTCAAAAGGGCATTTAACTCTCTGTGCTCACTTACATTTATTTATTAAAAGGTTTTACAGTTGTGCGTAACACACAGGTGTATTTATTCAAACCAATTATTGTTGCTAAAAACCTCAGTTATCTTGTGATCATACTGTATTTAATTGTAGAGTTTGAGGAGAGGGTTCCTGACAAAGCTCACACAGGGGCTTTAACCAGACTCTGCAAGTGGCAGACTGAAGGCATTTCTCATCACCTTCTGGAGGCCCAGGGTCCTGCTATTGAACTCATTTTCACCCAAGCTACAGAATGCTGGATGGAGTGTGTGTGCTGGGCGGTGTGTCTGTAGCAGTACGGAGGGTGTGTGCTCCGTCCTGAGGAGCAGGAGCTTCAAAGACAGCAGCTGGTGAGATTTTCTGTACCCAACAGGTGGCACTGACATGTACAGAGGACCTTGGAAGATCAGTCCGAAGTTCTAAAATGTGATGTTCTCAAAGCCACTTGCTCGGGGCAGACGCCTTCAACTGTGGAATACAAATCCTATTTCTGGTCCCTGTGTTTTGTAATTATTGGTATTTAATTGAAGAACGAATGCAACTGACTGTCAATTTTATTATAATTCCTGACTCTCAGGTGAGGCATTATGTTTACCTATGATTTAAACATAAATGAACTTCCAGAGATTACAGAACCTGGGACCAGATTCAGGATTTGTGGTTCAGAGATGAAAACCTCTAACAGAGTTTTCCTCACAGGCCTGTATTTTCAGTCACTTTTAACAAGGCCGTACACATTCCTGCGTTCATCCCGTGGTTTGCCATTTCAAGCTCAGTCTTCTGTTAAAGGCTCATTTCAGAACCAAGCTGTGGCCTGCGGGCAGAGCTATTGTGTTGGGCACTGTACAGGACAGGCAGTATATTTAATTAGCTAGACTGTGCATAAATCCTGCCACCGCTAAGAGTGTCAATAAACCTGACTTGTGTAGGCCAAAGGCTGACTTGTTTATGGATGCAGTAACTTTTAGGAAACACGTGCAGTCTTTCGCCAGCCTCGTGCAAACAGAACGAGGCTTCTGTCAGCTCGCATGTGTAAGACCATTGTGTTCCACCTTCCTCATGAGAGCCTGGCAACCCACAATGCACTGTTCACATTCTGAGTAGCATGATGCTTGCAAAGTCATGATCCTTAAGTCGAGCTTGCTGTACTAAACCACTGTGTTGCTTGGTGATATGGTTCTGTGCAGTTTCATCAAAAAGGGAAATCAAAAAACGTATCAGAGTGTGTGCATAAACACTTACATCACTGCCTCAGCTGTCCGAAAGCTTAAGACGAGCCCAAGAGGAGATGAACCTCCGGAGCCCCACAGCTGGGATCTTCATGCTCTGTGGTAAATGGCGTCATGAGAGCGGGCCCCGCGAGAGGCCCCCGGGGTGTGCACGCGTGACGCAGACTGGCAAGCTAGCTGAGGTTCGCTTGGCCCCTCCTCATCCACCATCACAAATACATGTCGCATTCGTAACTATAGCGATGACGTATGGAACTTTGTTTTGATCCAGATAGTGGTAAGATCTGCACTGTATTTGACCTCTGTATCGGGAAAACCACTGTGAAGTTCAGCAGAGAATATGGAATACCCTTTGTGACAGACTCATTATTCATTCGCACGCACTCCCACACACAGTCGCTCATCTGTGTTTCCGCGGCAGCACGGAACGCACGCCAAGGGTGCGGCGAACTTAAAGATGTTTCGTTTTTGTTCCCGTTGCCGTAGCAAACTGTGTTTCAGTAACAGATGTTTGTATGGCTGGAGGTGGGGAGGAGGCCATTTGGAAGGAGAGAGCCAGGACCTGGAGCCAGAAGAGGGAGTGAGGGGTTCAGAACGGGGCCCATGAGCCACATTAAGACATAGTGACAGTCCCCATTCGTTAATGTGTGAACTCATGTGTGCTCAGAGCCCATATGTTACTCACATTCTGGGTAGTGAGATACCGCAAAAGGCATTACACGTATGTTGTACAAGCTACACTAAATTGTGATAAATTCATGGGTCCTGTTCTCTTTTAACTAACACCTGCATCCTGAGATTGTGAGCCAGGTGTACGCACATAGAGCCAAAACACACACTTTCTCTCTCTGAACATTTGCACACAAATCTAAGAGGAAATCACTACGAGTGATTTCACAGTGTAGAAGCCAGGTATCACTATCACGGAACACTATGGATGTGAAGCGTTCCTGAACAGCTTGAACTGTTTGTATTTTTGGTCAAGCAATATGGTAACAAGCAGAGCAGAGCTTGAGATCCAACAGAGCAGAGCTGGAGACCCAACAGAGAAGATCTGGAGATCCAACAGAGCAGAGCTGGAGACCCAACAGAGAAGATCTGGAGATCCAACAGAGCAGAGCTGGAGATCCAACAGAGCAGAGCTGGAGACCCAAAAGAGAAGCCCTGGAGACCCAACAGAGCAGCTCTGGAGACCCAACAGCCAACATGAGCGAAGCCAATGGGTTCCAAGAGGTAACGAGGTCCCAAACAGCACATATACATGCACCAACATCCCCTCCCACCCCCCCCGGACCTCTTCCAAAAAATAACAATGCTTTCACATCCTGTCTCCGCAGGATGTGAACGCATGTTTGAGGGGTTCGAAAATGGTGATGGGTCTGATGAAAGCATGTTCTTCCTCCTCACTAGCCCCTATGGAAAAATGGTGTTTAGTTAAATCCTATTTAAGACTAAATCCTAACTGGAATGCTTCATGACAGAAAATAAACACACACCGTGTTTACTTTGCACTAACTAAATGCTAATGTGCATATCTCAGCCATAATGCCTCTTCACGTGAATGCTACACTGTTGTGCTCTACTAGGAAAGACCTCAAATTTCTCACTAAGCTCTAGAAAAGTAGGTGTACAACCAAACGAAACCAAACATCTGCAGAGTGGGAGGAACTAAGGAGCATGGTGAGCGAAACATTAGGGACCTGGTAATCAGCTCTGCCTTTCACTCAGAGCAGGGCTAAAGGTATGGGTTTAAGGCTTCTCACACAGCGGTTCCTCCAGGTGGCTCCACCAGGGCGAGCGCCCCGGCTGTTCCTCCGCCACCCCCCTCCCCTACCTCATCCCCTGCTCCAGATGTCTGTACAGCTCCCAAACAGGATTGCCCATGCTCCTGGGTATGCAGGGCTAGGGAATGTTCTGGAAGTGCGGAGGGGTCAAACGTCTCAAGGGTGGGGACACTGTGTCCACCATGCATGTTCTAATCAGCCAGGGCGAGGTTAACAGAGAGACAGAACCCCTTTTTGTGTTAGATGTTGTCAGTCCTTGACTGCTTTAAAAGAAATTACAGCCAAAGCTTTTATTTAATTGCTTTAACTAATTGACATTGACTCAGTCATGCGTGGCAACAATTAAAAGCAGCAGACTCTCCTGCTCCATCTGGTTACACAAGAACCACAAGAAACACAAGAACCACAAGAACCACAAGGCTCAATCAAGTAAAAAACTCAAGTAATGTGTGTTTCTCCAAATACACTGCTGGACTGAAATACCCAGTCAAGGTCACAGTGTCCACCCAGCTGTGTGAGAACTATTTAATGCTCCACTACAACTGATTATGAAAATTTGTTAAATGAATCAGCCCCTGTACCACCTGAATTTTTTAATAATTTTTAAACAAAGTTTTTAAACAAAATGGAATCAGGGACAATGAATAAATCATATTACCGTCATGCCAGGAAAGCCCTTGAACAGGACACTAACTGCTTCTGGATAGCTGTGAACAAACTGTGAGACAAATTACAGGAATACCAGGAGCACCTCAACAATGGCCCTGGAAAACCCCCACTAAAAATATTCTGAATGCTTTCAGTACATTGTCCTGGATCTCAGTAATTATAGAACAGATTCTGTTAATTACACAAAAGTTCGTATGTTCAGATTGCCTGCAGGGGTGGTTTATAGCAGGGGAAATGTCATGCCTGCTGCAAGCACCATGACAGGAATGTGATGCCTGTGCTTTGTTTGATGAATGGCTGAGATTATGACTGGGGCAGACTTGTGTGTGTGTGTGTGTGTGTACTCATGCCTTGACTGAAGTTGTAAATCAGACTCTACTTAGGAAATCCTTGTTTCCTATGATATAAAAAGGGGGGGGGGGTTAGGAGGAGGGTCCGGGGTGTACTTTCTACTCCTTGGAATACTAGCTGCTAAGCCCCACCCACTACTTCAACCACAGTCCACAGAGTGTACAACTGCAGATGTCCGTGGACTGTGTCCAAGCTCTTGGTGCTTGACATAAGTGTGCAGATCTGTCCCAGCTTTGCGCAACTGGATATCTAAATGTTAGGCCCACTGCAAGTTACCTATACAGTGCATTTGGCGAAAGCCCTGATGTGGAAGAGAAAAAACAGGGGATTGTGGGGCTTTGAGAAAGAGGGGTTTTTTTTTTGTTTTTTTTTTAGTATTTCCTCTTACAGAAACTAAAGCTGAGTCCTGAACCCCCCCCCCCCACCCCCCACCACACACGTCTAACTGTTACAAGTCCCTTGGGTTCTTTAGCACTGTGTTGAAGGGCAAGGGGGTAGGGAGTGGGGGGCGGGTGGTGCAGGGCAAGGGGGCAGTCATGAGAAAGTCCTGCTACTCTAAGAGGCATCTTATGTTTTCAATTAGGGAACATTAGACAGAATTGCGCGTGTTGTAGTGCTTGCTGAACATTAATTAGCCTGGGCAATTATTACAGCATTTAACCCCTAAAACGCTGGCATGAAAGGCTATTTCTTTATAATCGTTAGTCTTCTCTTTAAGTGCCACACTGTGTTATTGCTATAACAGTGCATACGATAACCTGAAAAGAACATGAACATTCTTTTTTCCCCCCTCAAACTGCTATTTTAAGCCAGAATCATTTCTGATTTCTGAGTTAGCAATCACAGTTAATGAAGACAATTAATGAAGGTACAATAGCATGTCACACTATGATCAAACAAATGTTTCTGATATAAACAGGTTCTTAATTGGTGACCTGTTTAGAGACTGTGTTCCTGCACCCATCAGGGTTGTTGCATTGCCACACTGATGGTTTCCATTTCTGTGTTGCTGTCAAAATTCTTTGATGATGTAAACATGACACTCAACCAATCAGATGTCCAAGTTTCTATTCGATGCAGAGTTGTGTATGCCCACGGGCTAGTTACACTCTAATGTTTGGACTCTGGTTTTTGGATTCTCCTGTTGCCAGAGTTTCTCATTCAAAATGAATGTGCAGTGGTGGGAGAAGGCCTGCATGCTGCTAAACGCCTAACAACTGTTAAAACTGCACTGGCCCGCCAAGCAAGGAACTTACGAGAACAAAGACTTACGAGAACAGCAATAACACGAGAGGAGATGCGTGAACAAATGGCCTTCTGTTGTTCATTAAACGCATCTAGCAAATAAGAAGCTATCATGAAGTCTTTGTTCAGTCTGCTCCATTTGCATCTCAAGTTCTCCGTAACTGCATGTTCTTTCACATTCAAGCAAGGTTAGGTTGTGTGTTTTGCTATAGACATGTGTAAGCATCGCCAATTATGTAATGTTATTGGCTAAAGGTTGTTGTTTGTTTGCATGACCTTATTCAGAAAGCTTTCAAATAATCATACTGCAGACTCTACTCATCACTAGAGGTCTTCCTTTCATCCAGAGTTTATCTAATCTAAACTAATTATATTTGATTGTTCATTAACCACGCCTTGCCAAGATCCAGTCATTAGTTCACTTCACTAATTACACAACATCCTGATCTGTGGACTCCCTTGAGATAATCCACACCCGAACCTTAAGTGATGTAAGATATGTCCTCTTACTAAAGGTTCCACACCCTTGGTTCCATGACGTCAACAGGAATGTTTCAGACACAAGACTGCCAGAAGACATAGTTAAAGACCATGAGGAAACGAAGGGCAATTTTCAGCCCATGTTTGAGTTGGCTGAATATCCGAATGGTTGCCAGGGAGAATGCTGGGGATCCAAGGCAGAGAGGTATAAGGACTCTAGTCGTACTGGCTCTCTCCCTGCAGTGACGTCCCTCATCTCAACACCCATGCCATCTGTCTTGGTTGTATCACTGAGTGTATCATACTAATGGCATGTAGAAGGACACTTGTAGCCACTGTCTTCCCTTCCCTTTGTGTCCAGCCTGTGTGCCATTGTGGAGCTAAATGCTTGTAAAATTTAGCATCTGCTCTCCACTGAATGGCATGGCTGTTTTGATCGGGCTAATAAAAATGTCCATCAGCCCTAGTATTGTAACAATGCTAAGGTAGCAAACATGTTATTCACTACAGTTGGATGAAGGTACAGAACAAGATTCCTCCAAACATTGTCCATCGTTAATCTAGGTGTTCATTATTTTACGTTGCAGGAGAGTTAAAGAAGTGCACAAGTGTTCTCACCCACTTGAGGCTCAAAGAGACGATTCCAAATGTCCCTACTTTCAACTTCAACCATCATCTCTGGGTTGGCTCTTGGTGCCCTGCCATTGATTAAGGCTGAATTCTTGTCTAAAGGAAATGGTTTAACTGGAATTCTACTGGTAGAGCTGACTCCTTTCTCCTACCACTCCTCCCTGCTTCAGTAATGGCCAGGAGCTCCCTCCGTAATGGAGGGGTTTGCGTTGACTGGGTCTCTGACAGTCCTGGGCCTGGTAAAAGGTCATCTCTGCTTTAAGCAGAAAGCAGGTCGACCTTCCTTCATCTTTTGGGCCTTTTACTTTGTTACTAATTGAGGAAGTAGAGTCCATGCCTCTGTAAATGCAGAAGACTTTAGAAGCACACAATCTTTAGCCTTCAATTCTTGACATGTGCTGGACACTGAATAACTGGTACAGACTCATTGCCTCAAAAGTCATTGGTTGTCAGTGATCTGTAAGGTTTATCCAGATGTTTGTCCCTGTCTGCTAGCTTGAATGTGTTTGTTAAAGTGTCCAGAATCAACTGCCTTGGTCCTTTCTGGCTAATGACGTGATCTTCACAAAATGCCCTGCAGAACCGATTAAGCCTTATCGTCACCAGATACAGTTAGAAAGAAAACACAGAATGTGTTGTTCAAGCTGTAATCTAAAACTTTGCAGCCTTGAATGAGACTCCACTAATTATTTTTATTTTCGTTTTATCGTAAAGTAAATCTATGCTGATCACCCACAAGCAAAATATCTCACATAGGTGCCAGTTGCATATGAGTGTCAACAGTGTAACAGGCTGCCAGACTGGTGAGAATGATCATATGTGGTAGTCCTTGGTTTCAAATAAGGGAAGGACAGGAGTTTAGCAGCAACACCTCCTTACGGCTTCCAAGGATTAAAGCCACTGGCAGACTTTCCTGGCTAAAAACAGAAGGGTTACACTACTCTTTCCAGTTAAATTAGGGACTACCAAAGTACCTATGTATTTAACATGTCTGAAAGAATGAATGTAGGATACATTAGCTTTAAAGGGCATGTCATGAATAGGTTTAATCTCCTTTGTAACTTAAAAATTACAGTTACAGATCTAGTTCTGTTAAAGAAGCTGAGGGCCTTCACGGGGCTGTGCAGAGGACGGTCCCCTGAACTGAGTTAGAACCTGATCCTTCGTGTGTAGGGAAGGTGCCCAAGTAGGACCTCACCCTGCAATTAACCCTAGCAATGGCAGCTTTTCCTCCCTCACCTTCATGTAGGGTGAGGAGGTCCTGGGTGGGGTGGACATCATCTTGCACCTCCACAGATGTGTCTGCCCCTAACACCAGTGTCACTTGAAGATGTTTGTCTTAACCCCCTTCCTGAGTCAACATACACAGCCTCTTTTAACTCACTGAGTAGTAAAATGTAAACACCCTGTTCTCCTTGGATGAGTGTGAAGCAAACGTAGTATGAACCACATCCTTTGGACAGAGTCTGACAAGGTTACCAGCAGGTTTCCTCTCACATAACTTGGTAAGGAAAACAGATAAAAAAAACCCAATTACTGCTTACTGTTGACCAGTAACCAATCTTCAAACTCTCCTACACACACATTCATACACACCCGTCTATCGTCAACCAATCATCATATTCTCTTACACACACACATTCATACACACCCATCTACCGTCAACCAATCATCAAACTCTCCTACACACACACACAAACACAAACACACACAAACACACACACACACACACACACACACACACATCTACTGGTCTACTGTCAACCATTCTTCAAAATGTATAAATATCCTCTCTAACATCATCTATTGTACCATCACTGCTACACACTCTCTATCTACCATCAGCCACACATCCATTACTCCTAAAGACTTATACACACAGACACACCCCTGTCTACCATCAACAATACTTCCATCACTCCTACACACACACACACACACACAAACACAAACACACAAACACAATTCCATCACTCCTACACCCACACACACACCCCTGTTTCTATCCATATGCCTCTGTAGCTCCACCCAGCTGGAGGGTAGGATGTACTCCATAATTACCCTCGAGTTTCCAGAGTGCCGACCCTCTTTGTTCCACCTTCCCGCTAACTTTTTACCAGCCTGTTATATGTAAACACTGCTAGCTGTCTACCACCTAATCAGGCAGGATATAACAGAATTTTTAACAACACACCATAGAGCCAAAATGAAAAACAAAATCATTAAATACTTTTTCTTTTTAAGTTAGCTCCTCTAGCAAGAATTTACTCTGTAACATCAACCAATAACTTGACAAAGCTTGAATAAGAAGATTCATGAACAATGGAAAACATTTGGATCAAAAAGAAAGAGTTGGAGATTTTCATCTCCAACTCACTGTATGGGAAAAACAAAGGGGAAAAAAACCCATTTCTAGCTCATGTTTAATAAAGATATTTGGATGTACTTACTGTGAAAGAGCAGAACGCAGAGGACCAGAGCCACAACCATCCTTCTCCACGTCTCATTCATTCTCCACATGGCCATGCTCCTTCGTGAGCGTGCTGAGGTGTGTGTGTGTGTGTGTGTGTGTTTCAGTGTGAGGCCTGGGACGGTTTAGGGGTTTCCTGTGGCTCAACGTGCACTGAGCAGGACACACGGACGGGATAAAGTGTGGGTTGTGCTCCAGTGGTTTTATATACAGCCCCACCACTGCCTCTCTCTCTCTCTCTCTCTCTCTCTCTCTCTCTCTGTCTTTCTCGCTCTCTCTCGCTCTCATTTGCTCCACACCCCTTTCTTACTGGCTTCTCTAACCTCTCCCCCTTCTGCAAGCAAGCTGGGCCTCCTTTTTTACTTTGTATGAGTGTGAATTAAAAGAGGGAGAGGAGGAGAGATAAAGAAAGAGAGTAAGAAATAGAGGAATAGGTGTACTTTTGAAGTGTATATTGGAAATTGCGACGTGCATTTAGTGTACTGCATTATGTGAATATACTGTAAAGACTTCACCAATTCATTCTCACAGGAAAGGTTAAACAACAGAAAGATAAGAATCATGTTATCAAAATGTCAGTATCTTACCTCCTCAGTGTCCTGCCTCCCCGGTGTCCTGCCTGCATTGCGCCCTACCCCTCCTGTGTCCTGACTGCAGTGTCCTGCCTGGCATCACACACTGGCTCGACTTGGCTTGTACTATCATTTTTCATCTTTAACCATGTCTCTGAAACACAAATATTCCCCCCACCCCCACACAAACCCCCACCCACCCCACAAACCCACCCCCA
>JAOXYF010000248.1:0-11862 GCA_028565775.1 Sternarchorhynchus goeldii | reverse complement strand
TACGAGTCTTAAGTGATAAAGAGATAAACGAGACATGCACTACATCACATCCACTGTACGAGTCTTAAGTGATAAAGAGATAAACGAGACATGCACTACATCACATCCACTGTACGAGTCTTAAGTGATAAAGTGATAAACGAGTCTTAAGCCCGGTGCCAGTTATCATTACATGAATTACATTTGGAGGGTCTGCAGGGGACAGGAAGGATGTGAATTGGGAGGTTATGTGCATCAGACGTGAACCAGGATGGCAGCAAAATCTGCTCGTATTGAGTCCACACAGTGCCTGGATTCGCCAAGCGAAAATGTGAATGGCTTGAATTATGACGGAGGTTTGCATATGAATCACAACCTCTTTCCCTCAACAAGGGATTCTGCTTCCACACCTGACAACCGACACTCCACTGATTATTATATTATATGAGAAACAGCTTGAAGGTATGCAGTCAAACACCATGACCATGCATAATTTGTGCTAGCCATTCTCCAGCTTTTCATCATTGGTCTCTTTTTTGATTACTGGATGGCTATTGGCTGGATGAATTTTAGGTTACTGGACCCTTATTGGCTGGATGTATTTGGTTGGCACACCACTCTCAGGGTGACCCAGTGAAGAAATGTAGTGAAGTGACTGCTGTAAGATTTTAACTTTCCATGACATCTGTGGAAATAATTCCACCGCTCAAGATGTTTACAGTCTGATTTCAGTAAATATCAGTGTTCGTCTTTTATAGTCACTACAGCTCATTTCCAAAACAGGAATCATCAATCGCCTTTGGTCCAAGTCAGTACAACTAGTTTCAGTGCTACCCAAACGCCCAACAGTCTCAAGTGTCTGCGATCACTCACATCTGCACTTGGTCCTGCGGAACTTTGCAGAGTCTTGTGACTGGTTCTGTTCTGGAATGGACCGTTTGAGGCGACGTTCATCTTCTGGGTCATCAGTGTAACAGCGAGACATCTGTCGAACAACAAGAAGGTTAAAATACACACACATGTGCACACACACACACACACACACACACACACACACACACACACACACACGCATACACTTGTATTTTTGTGGTGTTGGAGGATTTCCATCATATTACAGTCACATGAAAGGAAGAGTCTGTACAAAATGACATGCACTGTAGCATTTTGTGATTGTGTTTACCTCTCTAGGTTTTAACAGAAGTGTCATCTTTCTCTGTTTTTAATATTCTTTTAATGCTCAGTTAACTGTGTGAGAGCACTGAAAACATGTTAAACACCAAACTGGATATTCAGAACAGGAATTACGATCCAATGAATTAGAGGTTACGGATAAAGGAGATGATTATCTAAAAAAATGACTTATTTAGACTTTCTCATATATGGACTTTCTCATTTAGACCTCTCTACCAGCACTTCCAGGCACACATAACAAAAACATCACAAGAAAATGTTCACAATAAAACTAGCATCTGATGGGTAATGGAATAGACAAAAGTTATTCAGGTTAGGCCAGGAGTGTGTATGTCTGAGAGAGACAGACAGACAGATAGACAGACAGACAGATAGACAGACAGACAGACAGACAGAGAGACAGACAGTTCAGCAGTAAGAGTATCTTATTCTGAATCGGCCTGCATAGCATTACAAAATACTCCAGACTTTAAAATCCCTGAAAACAGTAAATATATTTACACATATATGAAAAATGGTACATAAATATGTGGACAGAATCAGAGAATCTAATCTTGATTTTTTCCCAAGGCAATGCGAATGTCACGTGAGAGTTTATAGGGAAATCATACATTTTGCTGTAACATAATGAAACTTGGCCCTCATAAACAAACAAACAAATAAATAAACAACAGGTTATTAGTTTACATACTGATAAAAGCTACTTATTAAAGAAAAATAAACAATATTTACATGCTACTATCTGTGGCACATTCAACGCATGTCAGTCACTCGCACATACCAAGATGTTAGACTAGAATTTATTATAAAAGCAATCTAGGACAAGAAACTAATCTTATCCCTTCACACTATTACCCAATAACTACAACCTCTTTCCTATATGAGTTGAATGAAAATGACTTTATTCGATTTCAGACAAGCAGCTTGAGGCAGCAGGTGATTGGCGTTTGTGAGCGGCGGCACTTCACACTCACCAGCGGTTGTTCACACGGCAGCGCGCGTTTATCTCCCGCGTCTCCTGTCATGACTGCGGAAGCGTCTCGGTGGCGAAGCAAGCGAAAAGAAACAACGTCCACTGTGGCAGTGGTGTGAGACTACAGCAGTCCTGCTTCATTTTATACGCCCAAACAGATTTTGTAAAGCTGGACTGAGGCGGGACCACAGTGCAGCGCAAGACTCGCCCACTTTTTCCACTACGATGAACTTTGACTTCTCCGAGAAATACAATGACCGTAGGATATGAATACTGTTAAGCCTTCGGCGCATCTTCCGCGTCTCTACTGGATTTTCTAAGTCAGTTACACTTTACTCTTTTACTTTAATAGTCTACGTTTGAGTTTCAAACAATCGCAAATGAAGCGAGTAGTTTTCAGTGACTGATAGAAAGAGTTTTTTTAGAAATCCATATTTGTGGACATCTGAGCTAACGAGCCATTTCAGCGACGATTGTACGTATGAAAAAAAATAATACATTTCTTATCGTTTGCCGCATGATTTAATCCTTTAATAACGAAGGCATTCATATTGGAGTTCTGCCGTCGGACACTTTTACTTTTGCTGCTCTCCGAGGTTCTGAATCCCAATAACCCAAGAAATCATTAGTAGGGAATGAAACGAACACTTCGGTTAAAGTGGGGACGTGGACGCTTTAAATTACTATTGTTGATCAGGCTTAGAAAAGAAAGAAAGAAAGACAGAACATACAGGATTATGTTAAAAATACAAACCCTAAACCCCCGCATCTCAATAGAATGACTCAACATGAACAGTTGGATATACCAGAGCTTGAAGAAGGACATAGCAACAACTGTTCTCTGTTGCCTTCAGTCTATGTATGTAACCTTTATGCATCTGCCCATTGTTGCACAGGATGGAAAGCTGGTATAGTTCCTCAAGAGCTGCATTACGCCGTATGGACAACACCTCATAAAGATATATTGATTTATGTTACATCATTCAGATAAAGTTACATCATAGTCCACGCACTTTCAGTTTGGCAGCTGTATTTACATTAGGAAGAAGACTTTCAGGTGTGGGAATATTATTATTACATCTATAAGGCAAACATCTGGGTGCCATTTTAGAAGCTAGAAATGGCTAGCACATATAAATCAAGCTGTTTAAACTTGGTCTGGTTTTCTAGTTTGCTAGTTAACCTGATAGCATGTAATGTGTAAGTTATGCGTTTTAATTACCCCAAAAACATTCTAGTTTACTTTGTTCTTAATAAAAACACATCAAGTTAATACTTAGGTTAAAGGTTCATTGCTACTAATTACAGTTTGCTAAAGAGCTTTGAACAGCTTGAATCTGATGTATTTCTGATGTGCTTTTGCAACAAGTGAAAACACACTTTTTGGATGTGAGAATGTACTTGTGATTCAGATTGGGGTTTTTTTTGTTGTTGTTGTTGTTGTTGTTGTTTTCATAGCCATATTTCAGTCCATCTCTTTAGCTTTAACCTAAAGATAACTTTATGGAACCTACATAATTTTTTTTGGAGCATACATAAAGTATACAAATAAAACAAAGCTCAGAATCAGTCTTTGATTACTGAAGTTGATCACTTAAAATGTATGAGGTGATATAATGGTGCTGACAACATAGCAAAGCTAATTAATTTATCAAATGATATTAAAATTCATCAAAGGTTTTACATAATCTGATGTATGTGGTATTTTCTTTCTAGGAAAAAGTCTGGTGAATAGTTAGGGACATTTGGCTTATTGATATCCAGATATGTTAACACTGGCACATTCATTAAACAAGGACACTGGTCACACTGGCTAAAATAATGGACGGAAAATCGCTCTACCTATAATCAACTATATTTCTAGGCTGACAATCCTCAAACTGGCATTCTTTAATTGTCGGGTTTCCTCTTTAAATGTCCATTTCTGACCATTGTGTTACTAGTGACTGTATACTTTTAGGTGACAAACCATTCTCAACCCAGCAGGTTTACTGAACCATGTAGAATGTCATGTAAACACTTTCTGCTGTAGACTGGATTTACCTGTACCACCACGGCACCCACTGCCATCCAGCTTCCGTATCTATGCCACTGAAAATGGTCATGTGTTTGGAGACAACTGGCAAAGTGATCTTGGCAACAGGTGGGCAGCCAAGGTGTATTTAGTGGTAAAACTACAAAACACTACAAAAATGTTACGGTATTGTAGACCAGTGTTGGTATAGCTCTACAGAACAGTGGTCATTTACATTTATGGCATTTGGTTGACGCTTTTACCCAAAGCGACTTACAATTGTGACTGAATACATTTTGAGCAGTTGATGGTTAAGGGCTTTGCTCAGGGGCCCAACAGTGGCAACTTGGCAGAGGTGGGGTTTGAACCAGCAAACTTTGGATTACTAGTCAAGCGCCTTAACCAGTAAGCTACCACTGCCCAGTGCGCAGTGCCTGTATATTTGGGTAAGAGTAAGATGCTTATATATGACTCTTCATGGCCAACTGTGAGTACACATCAATATCAATATGCCCTGAAAACACTATATGCTAAGACATATATAAATATATATACATATCAATATAACAATATTTTGCTTATATTTGAAATGCTAAAATAAGCAAAAAAAAGGTTTGACATAAAATTTAGAGGATTATTAATAGAACTTGAGTGCTTTGGAAACTCTTATTTACACAACAACATCCACTGTTCACAGCTCTGTGATAACAGTGCAGGGAAAGATCATGCTAAAAATACTCACACTAGCACACGGTGTCTCAGATAGTACAATACCACCAGGACTAGCAAGGGGACAAAGTCTGCAAACACACATTGCAGAACTTTCGGAGAAAAAAGAATTCACATTACATGTGTGTTAATTACTTGTAGTTCAAGTTCTTTGTTTCTAAGAACAACTCAAAGACTTCCATTGCTTTATTAAGGAAAAACTAAACCTGTCCTTTGAAAGACCTGTCTGTCTGAAAAGTGTTTATGAGGTGCCTATATGATTTGAATGTTTATATGAAGTGTAAACTCTGAAAGATTGTTAAGCGCTGTACTCTCGTAAAATATTTTTATATAGATCTTTGTTTTGATGTTAGCGATAACTTTATATTACATTGTGTAATAAATATTACATTGTGTAATACTTAAAACAAGGTGTTGAGAAAGTAAACTTTTCATGGAGTGGGAAGTTTGAAACCAATTTTAATCATGAATGAAAGTCTATTTAGTAAACTTTTCAGGGGATGAGAAGTTTGAAACAGATTTTACTCATGAATGAAAGTTATTTAGGGATGAGATCCTAGGCAAATAATACAGTGAATGTCTTTCTCATATCACCTTATTTCAAGAGAAAGTAAAAATACAACTTAGCACAAGTAAAATGTATTTAGGCAGCTATAGGTCTTAAATACACTTATTTTTTTTTAATACATAGTCTCTAAGTATGGGTATCCAGGTATAGTGCAGGTCTCAGTTAGATAAGTGTATCTGTCATGTGTGTACAAAATACAGGTAAATCTTTTTTTTTTTAATTGAGAGAACATATATGTGTCCCAGTAAGAAACAAAAGACCCTCATAAGACAAAGACATAAGTAACAGTGTACATACAGCATCTCAAAGTCACATTAAAAGGGTGACACTGAGTTTCTGATGTTAAAAGCCTGCAGGTTGTACTTATGCCTACTGTGTCAACAGATACCGTGACTGCAAGACTGTAGGTTCATGCTCCTGCACAGTGCTTCAGGACAGAGCTTCAGAGGCCAGCAGAAGGTAAAAACTGCATTTCGAATGTTTGTTGTTATTGATTAAAACATTTCCATTGTTTTCTGTTACTGTTTTCCAAGCCCGCATTATAATATCAGGCTTTCATTGTGGATTTGAGTTTAGAGGATTCCATAGTGCTCAATGAAACGTTTCCTTCCCAGGTCTGCATATCCAGCTCCAAATTATTTCTTCTTGGTAGGAACCTAGTTCAGGGGTACTTCAGAACTAGGAATTACATTCTGGGGTAAATGGAACTGATTAGCTGTCATAATTGACTAGATCATACTTATTGATATTTCTTGGTATCCCTCAGCAACTGAATCAGCCTTTGTTTTGGTTCGTTTTACCTTGGTTAGTTTCACCTGGCAACCATTCTGATGGTGGTTTCAGTCTACAGGCCTCTCATGGTAGCCCTGGGATAAAAACCTAAAGTATGGGTAAACTATTTCAGAGAAAAACTGGAGACTCCATTCTTATGTGAGATATAACAATAACCGAATGTGAGATATTACAATAACTTAAGAGAGACAATGCAATGACAATGTGTAACATTTTACATCACACCACGTGGCAGATGCATTTATCCAGTGTGACTTTCCTATATGTATCTGTATTGTACAGTGTGTGCAAACCTTTGGAATCAAACCTATGGCCATGGTTTTGCAAGCACCAATGTGTGGCACTAGATTGACTCTGTACCACTAAAAGTGTACCTTTTCCAGGTTATACTTCATCTGATTTTTAGTGGATTGTTAGTTACTTCTTTTAAACCTTTAGGATGTAAGGTCAGAAGTATCCAACCTTCTAGTGTGAAAAGGTTGATGAAACTAATTGAAAAGTCAATTGGGATCAGTGATCAGTAAACAGTGGGTGCTTCAGCTGTCTACTGACCTTGACCTACCTCGTCTAATGAAAATCTCACATTGAGCCTTTAAATCTGAGTGAGCTTGGCAGCACACAGGTTGTTCAGGCAGGAACACCATGCCACATAGAAGAGATTCCTGAAGACCTCAGGAAAAGGTTTAAGTCCTCTGTCAGTTAGGAAAAGGTTACAAAGATGTTTCTAATGCTCCAGGACTCCACAGAACCACATTTGGGGCAATCCTGTCCAAATATCAAATCAGATCAGTTTTATTTATATAGCTCCTTTTTACAACAGGAGGTGGTTGGTCTGGGACAGGTAACAGGAGAGGCTCATCAGTTCTTACTCAGTATCAAACCAGATGGGAGGGCAGCTCAGTAAAAGTAAAGAGAGACAGATAGCTTTGAATGGGACTAAGTATGGAGCATAAAGTGTAGACATTTCAGGAGCAACTCCGGCAGTTAACTATTACAGCCTAGCTAAAAGGACCAGAACCAGAAGAAAATACAGACTTGGGGGAGCCATGAGGCGTTGGCATCCATCCACTCCACCATCAACAAACTTGAGTGAACGCGTGCAGTTGTGGGACGACAGCACCAGCTTCTCAGTATACCATAAAACCCTCTGCCTGTGAGGGCATAGAGAGCTGGAGACATTGTCAGTCTTCCCAGAAGTGAATACCCTGCCAAAAACATTTCCAATGGCATCAGATTATCTAGGAAGTGATGAAAAGTTCAAAAACAATATCTAAAGAACTACAGGCTTCTCTTGACAAGACAGTAATCCAAAACAAACAAGAAAGTTGGTTAGAGGAAATGTTTGGAATGGTTAGGCCAAAGACTGAGCCTAAACCCTAATGAAATGTTTGGGATGGTTAGGCCAAAGACTGAGCCTAAACCCTAATGAAATGTTTGGGATGGTTAGGCCAAAGACTGAGCCTAAACCCTAATGAAATGTTTGGGATGGTTAGACCAAAGACTGAGCCTAAACCCTAATGAAATGTTTGGGATGGTTAGACCAAAGACTGAACCTAAACCCTAATGAAATGTTTGGGATGGTTAGGCCAAAGACTGAGCCTAAATCCTAATGAAATGTGGTGGGACCTGATGCACACAGTTCAAGCTCGAAGGCCTACAAATGTCACCACAAGTATACATTTTCCCCCAAGTATATATATATTGTGTGGATATGTGGATATGCTATGAATGAATGTTTGTTTTTGACACTTTGTGTGTTGTTTTCTGTGTGTATAAGAAAAGGTGTGTTTATGTGATATTTCTATGTGTATGTGTTTGTGTTTGACACAGTGTAAGCAGGGTGAAAATAAAAATCTTTTTTTCTGTGGGGCTGATGACTCAGTATCATCATTTACTTTAATTAACTTTTAAAGATCTAATTCACGTCTGAATGTGGGCCATTATTCCATCCCTCAGTAACAATATCGTGTGAAGGCTGCAGTTCTGACGCTTGCGCATAGAAGCGGTAGTAAGTTTCAGGATGATTACGTGCACTAGATGGCGATCTAGCCCCACTAATGTACCAGACGTACCTTAACGTACCTTATCTTGAGGCAATAAAAAAGATTTGATGATTGATGGCAGTGAATGTTCCTTCTTACAATGTTTTAAACATGCTAATTGTTTACCACACTTACTTAAGCATAATGAAAACTGAGGAAAAGCTCTGATAAGTTCCTGCATGTGTGAGTGACGACACACTGCAGTAGAGGCTTTTAAACACTGAAGCCACTATCCTGAAGCATCGATCACTGAGTTAGTGAGGCTGATTCATCAGTATAGCCTTGTGTGTGTGTGTGTGTGTGTGTGTGTGTGTGCACGTGTGTGTAAGCATATAGCAGTATCACATCCTTCCTATATAAGGTTATTAAAATTAAAAATGACATTCTTCAGTCCAAATATATTGTGTTGTGTTGAATAGCCACAACAATGCACATTTGTGTGGGTGTCTTGGGATTGTGTGCATGTCTATATCCTTCACATATACCATAATATATTGCTCAAGGCAGTGGAAGTATATTCATGTTTGTGAATGTGTATGCCAGTGTATGTGCTTGGGTCTGTGTGTGTGTGATAAGCTCTCTTCTTTATCCAATTAGCTCTGATTTCCACTTGTCTTTTTTACAATCTCACTCTGTGGAACATGTCTGCATTTGTCATTTTGTTTGACAGGGATTGACTTATAAGTTAATTTGCTGTTCAGCCAAACACTGTGCCAAAGTGAGGTCATAAAAATACACTAAATGATTAAATGACTAAAACTGTGATTGACATTTACTCACTCATTAATAATATTACATAATATACATTTAATACAGAGAAATAAGTGAGACTTAGAACAACCCTTAAACCAAGCTTTGAATCACAGGTACTTCTAATTGTGTACGCAGTGAATCTTTGGTTTGACAAGAGCATTTCTTATCGTCCAAGTAGTGATTCTCTGGTCAGATATGCAGTGAACTGATATAGATCATCATCTGTTTGGTTTTCACATGTCTGGGCACATTGGTTCTTCATCTCGAGCTTTTCTGTGTGAGACTGTTGGGGATGTGTATGTGGGAATGTGTGTAGGAGGACGTCAGACCCTCCTGGTGGTCCACCAGCCTTCAGGATTCGATTCTACCCAGCCTGAGATGTGAATGTATACAGAGAAAACTGATATAATAATTTAACTGTTTATTTTGATAATGCAGTTGAAAGTGATTACACTGAGCTAATCTGATCAGTTGTGATACAGTTTGTGTTTTGTTAACTGATTTGAGCTTTAGTGGATTTGCTGTTTGCTACATTTTCTGATTTCTGATTTGGACTGAATGATTATTTCAATTTGAGGTTGGTCATCCTTACTGATAACATGATACTGGTCACAGTATGATACTGGTCACAGTGTTGAATATATTCATGAATGAGTAAACTTTCCCCAAAGATACAGAACTTTGGCCAACACCACAAGCCCATTATATATTACTATTTGTGGATGAGTTCAGGGGTCTTTGCTACTCTGATTGGTTTATGCTGTCTCAGAGAATGTGATTGGCTCAGAGAGTGTAAATGGCAGATCAGAGGGAGGGAGGTTTCTCTAGACAGCTCTTAGGATGGAGTGAGGTGCTGTCCACTTGCTTTTAGTCATTATGGTCACTGTAAAACAATCACCCTCTGCTCCTTCCTGACCACAGCGAGTTTGGTTGCTGCCTCAGGTAGGTCCGTGTTGTTCTCCATGGTGACAGCTTGGCGGAACATGCACTGTACAGTCGACATAAGCCAGTGTCATAGTGTCTGTGTTTTTGTTCTCCTCTTGTCTGTACCCGTCTCAGTCTTCGTATCTCTCTTCATCTGTCTTTCACTGAGGCTGCACTTGTGGTATATTCTTAAAGTTATTTTACCACTCTTCCGAGAGACTTCATAAGGCATAGCTGAATGATGGGGAATTTTCAAGATTTTTTATATTTTAATGTTTTAATGTGTGAAACCAATGATGCAGTGAAATTTGTAAACATTTTAATAAAAGTTGGATCCTAGTACATTTACATTTTTTTTTTAGATTTAGCGATGTTCTTATCAGGAGGACCTTAAGTCATTTACTCATAGAATGTTATTAGCCAGTAGAGTATGATGTTATCAGATAACACTGAACTGCTAAGTTCAGTGCTAAATACAGGATTCAGTGAGTTTTTTATGGATTTTATGTTTAACTGCAGCTTTAAGCTAAAATCTTCTTTTTAGACCTTCTAGTTTGACTAAAAGCCTTCAGTTTAATAGGTCCCCTATGAGGGGAATTCCAAGTCTTTGTTAGAGAATACCCAGATGGAGGCAGTAGTACAAGGACTTTCTAGTGCCTTGAGCAATATATGATGGTATATGTGAAAGGTACAGACAATCCTAAGAGGTTATATAACAAAAGTGGGAAGGCTCATATTAAGTAGAAACCTAATTGAATAACTTTGAGGAGTTACATTATGAAAAGGGAAGGGCCGGAAACATTACTGGATAATGTGTTGATGGATAAGATAAGAATATTGCCTGTCTTCCATGAGTCAAAATGTATTTATATAGCACTTTTTACAACAACCATTGTCACAAAGCAGCTTTACAGATGTTCGAGTCCAAGACCCCACTGAGCAAGCCAAGGGACGAGAGTGGCAATGAAAAACTCCCTGAGAGCAAGAGGAAAAAAATTGCTGCTTGCAAGATAGCACCTAAATCAACCATTTATTGAATCATCAAGAACTTCAAGAAGAGAGATTCAATTTCTGTGAAGAATGCTTCAGAGTGCCCAAGAAAGTCAAAAGACAGGACCGTCTCCTAAACAGGATGCAGCTACAGGATTGGGTCACCACCAATGAAGAACTTGCTCAAGAATGGCAGAAGACAGGTGTGAGTGCATCTGCATGCACAGCGAGGCAAAGGCTTTTGGAGGATATCTTGGTGTCAAGATGGGCAGAAAAGAAGCAACTTCTCTCCCAGAAAAACATCAAGGACAGACTGGCATTCTGTGGGAAGTATAGGACTTGGACTGCAGAGGACTGGGGCAAAGTCATGTCTCTGGTGAAGCCCCCTTCAGACTAGGACATCCTGAAAAAATGATGGCCTGGAGAAGAAATGGTGAGCGTTGCACCTGTGTCATGAGGTGATCCTGGGTCATGCCAGCAGTGAAGAATCCAGAAACCATTCATGTTGATTCCCGGAAGTGAACGCTGGTGCGTGTAGCTGCCGCTACTCTCCGGTTATTTGTTTTTACTTTTATTCTATGATTTGTGTTTCTCTATGAGCTTGTGATTTTAGAGATCTGGCTAATGCCATAGTTAGGTCTCTGACCCAGTCCTCTACCAGAACCACGACACTGTGTGTTTAGTGTGGTTTGACTGGTTTAACTGAATCGCTCTGCTCCCAGACGCTACCTGCTGTCTCCTCATGCTACCCTCCGTCATGTGGAATAACGACCTGGTTGTAAGGGTTGTCCTTGTTTGGGCTGTATTGTCGATGGTTTTTCAACCATCGACAACCTTACACCAGTATTCGGCTACTGAACTTCTCAAGCTGCGGTTCCAACTGCCCTATATGCCACCGGTACTC
>JAOXYF010000247.1:0-13431 GCA_028565775.1 Sternarchorhynchus goeldii | reverse complement strand
CAACATTCAAAACACAGCTTAGGTGCAGTCTTTGCACATTTTCAAGCAAACTGTGTTGCTGTTCAATCGCCCAAACCGAGTTTTCAAGCAAACTGCGTTGCTGTTCGATCGCCCAAGCCGAGTTTTCACTCAAACTGTGTAGACGCCCCAACTACGCAGTGAGCTGTAGTTGTAGTTGTAGTTGTACCTGTGGACTAATTTATAGCTCTCATTACCTCATGAATGCTATTGTGAATACAGTGGTCATAACAGCACCGCCCATGCTATCATCTCATTTTTACATCACTCGCAAAAGTACATAATGCATGTACATATGTAACTTGCATTCTAATTAATTTATTTGTAATGCCAGTGTGTCAACAACACATAAAAGCAGCCATACATAATGTAATTCATTTACATAATAAGTCTTAGCTAACAGCTAGCCCTGGCAAAGAGGGATCATACCCGTGAGATATTTCCTTTGAGATATTGATTTGATAAGTAGGTTACCATTTGCAGAATTCCTGCAAACTACTAAAGCATTTATTAGGCAAAGCAAGGGTATGCCTTTTTCTTTACACACACAGTTTGAACTTTGTGATTAATTTTGTTTAGAAAACTATTGATTTTTATTTATTTATACTAAATATTAAATAACATACAAATCTTTGCGACACCCGCTGGCAGAAAAGAGAATCACAGTCTTGAAATTTAGGCGATGACGGCAAAATAGAGATACGAGCTAAATCGATTTAAACTAGCCTATACAGGATTTCTTTTAACAATGTAATAATGCTAGTTTATTAAAAGGACAATTCTGGGAGAAGTCATGAAAGGAGGGTTCTGAAATTGGATCCAGTGCAAAGATATATATTTTTTTGTGCTGCTGCGGTCAAATGACCGGCGCTCGGCGCTTCTAGGTATAAGTAGGTCGAACAGATGCGGCGCTTTTAGTAAGACGTCACAGCGGTCAAATGACTGGCGCTTGGCGCTTCTAGTGTTAAGTGATTTCTGCAAGTTTTAGTGGTGTTAGCCTACTTCTGTTCCATGCCTTCTACCAGCATTCCAAGGACATTTTCATATGATAACTTCATCATCCCTGTCTCATCTTTTCTCTTAAGCAAATACAAAGTTCACTCCAATACCCTATCACTAGAGTTACTAGAGAAAAGAGTCACTCAGTTGTAAGCACCAAGCAGGTATCAAATCTTGACACTCAAGTTTTGCCTCAACTCACAAGTCAATACATGCAAATCACTACTATTAGGATGTAATAGTATGTAATGTAATCCTTCATGAACTTTATCATACCTAAAATTTGAATCCATTAACAATGCATTAATGTATTGATTAGAAATTTTGACTGGCATATCATTTTGCGTTGTGACTATACAATATCTGTAAAATTCATTGTATGCTTTGTAAAGGTAGTTTTCAAACTTGAGCAATGTCTAAAACTATTTAGCTCATTTATGGATGCTTTTTATGCCTTAAAGCCACTGAAGCCTGACTCATGGCCTCACTACACCGGTAGAGGCAGCCCTTCATCAAAGATCTTTAAAAATACTATTAAAAATACAATATTGTATATGCTACATATGAAGGACTAAAGTTTATTTGTGTCCAATGTGTTCACTGTTCTTGTTTATTGTTTTTGTTTCAGCTCAACGTTGGGATGCCAGAGATTAACGACCAAATCAGGTGTTTTTAGACATCTTAAAATGTTTAAATAAAAGTTCTGTTTTTTGACACTGCTGTGTTGTCCCATTACTTTAATCAGTAGAGTATTTCATGAACTAATCCAACAATATGGATTAGGTATTCTAGAACATGTAAAACACGACTGGTGGAGAACCTTGAGAACACAACAGATTAGGTATTCTAGAGCATGTAATACACGGCTGGTGGAGAACCTTGAACACTTGACAGAACCTTCCCCTCAGACCTCCATGTTTGTTAACCGGTCGAATGCGTTGACAGCTAGAGCAACTGGAGGCAATGCTGGTTCAAAAGGTGGCTGTGGTAACCAGTCATAACAGATAATATTTTACTTTAGTCCTTTAAACTGTTTAATTCCAGCAGTTGCATTTTTAATTTAATTAATGTTAGCAGGACAGGCCTACCCTTGTATTTGTGATGTGGCTGCAACAGAAACTTGTTGAATGTGCATTTTATTTGTACTGGGTCTCTTGGAGAGACCTAACCCTCTATGGCATGGTGTAGCCCTCAGGCAACAAAAAAACGCCTCTTTAAATTTTTTTTTATTAAAACATCACATGTTAAATCTCCTGATAAGTCTGGGACCAATGAAATTTGATGTGGGCATGGGTTTGCCTTTTTCCTGGGGGTGGGAAAATTCTTGGGGGCATTCTTGGACACACTGCTAGCAAAAGGTAAGATAAATTTCACTTTTTACGATTTTTAAATGTAAATAATTTTGTATAGAAAATATCTGTGATGTGCATTAATATGTGAAAAAGCATGTTTAATTGAGTTAAAACACTTTTTTTCTTTATTTATGTACTAAAATTGAAGTTTTTCATTCGTTGCCTCAAGGCAACATTGTGCAGTTAGACCACTTTTGTTTGACCAATAGCATGCTCATGGAGGGTGATGTGCAGGGACATATAAATATCAGCATAATATATATTTTTTTGCTGTATTATCAACTATTGCTCACAGGAAATGAATGCACAAACATTTTATGGGTGTAAGGATCATGATCGAGCAGTTAGGCACATACCTTCTGACAGTGAGGACAGTGAGCTTGAGGAGAGTGACAGTGAGGAAGAGTGGACCCCAGAAACAGGTTTGAGGGAGATTTAGGAGATCATGGTTCAGTCAGCTTAGTAAAATACTGTATGTAATAAACATTTGTACATGTCTGTGAGTGCATCAGCAGGTGAAGAGAGGTATATAACCTATTCAAATTGTATGCTTCCTGGTTTCTTTTGAAAATAGATGGCCCATCTAATGACAATGAGTCTGTGGATGAAGAAAAAAATGAAGATAATGATGCATCAAAGGAAGATGCTCCACACTTACCCCAGTGGAGAACACTACACAGTGCCAACATCACAAATTACCCAGAATGGCAGGCTAGCCTTCCAGAAGCATTCAATATTAAGTCCCCCTATGAATACTTCAAGGGTTTTTTTTCTGAAGACATTCTGGAAGTAGTTGTAGAGCAGTCAAATTTATATGCCATTCAGTGTGACACCAACAAACCCCTTAACCTCACTACTAAAGAATTGGAGCAGTTCATGGGCACAGCAGTGTACATGTCATTGTTTGGATTACCAGGAACCTGCATGTTTTGGAACAAAGCCACAAAAGTGTCCCAAGTAGCTGACAACATGGCACTAAATAGATGGGAGTGCATCAAAAAATCCATGCACTTCAACAACAATGAAATGAGACAAGAAGAAAATGTTGATCCAATCTACAAAATCCGACCACTGGTCACTCATCTCACTTCGAAGCTACAGGCGATCCCAATGGGTGAAAAGCTGGCCGTAGATGAGCAAATGGTCCCTTTCAAGGGAAGAAATAGACTCAAGCAATACCTGTCATCAAAACCAAAAAAATGGGGCTACAAGATACTTGTCTTGGCTGTCTCCGATGGTGTCCCGCACAATTTTGAGATCTACACAGGGAGAGTTGTGCAACCCCCTGAGCTGCCAGATGTAGGAGCAAGTGGAAATGTTGTCCTCCGCCTGGCCCAGCATATACCCACGCAGCAGAACTACAAGTTGTTCTTTGACAACTGGTTCACGAGTATGTCCCTCTCATACTCACACTTGCTCAGCAGGGAATTCACTGCATTGGTACTGTCCGTAGCAACAGACTACCTGGAGTCAACTTGATGTGTGAAGCTGAGTTGAAGAGATCTGGACGTGGATTTTTTTAACAGAAGATGGCCATGGTTGGAGAGACCACCTTGCATGCTGTGAAGTGGTATGATAACCGCTCAGTCAGTCTTCTCAGTAATTACATTGGAGTACACCCAGTCACTGATGTTGATAGGTGGGATGACAAGCAAAAGAAAATCATAAAAGTCCCTTGTCTTGCTGTGGTGAGAGAGTACAATAAGTATATGGGTGGGGTGGATCTGCTGGACTCTCTAATTGCACTGTACCGCAACAAAATCAGGTCAAAGAAGTGGTACCACCGGCTGATGTTCCACTTTATCGACATGACCATTGTGACTGCCTGGCTGCTCTACAAGAGAGACTGTAGCAGCACTGGCATGAGAAAAGAGGAACAGATGAGGCTTTATACGTTCAAGTCATATATTGCAGAAAGCTTGTGCAAAAGTGGCAAGAACCTGGAGCGTAAGAGAGGTCGGCCCAGTTCCACAATTGCTAGAGAGTATGAAGAAAAGAGGAGAAGAGGACCCACTACACCCATTTCTGTCCCTGATGTGCGTCTGGATGCCACAGTCCACTGGATGGTCATGGATGAAAAGAAAGGGAGATGCAAGGTACCAGGATGCAAAGGTACACCTAAAGCCAAGTGCCAGAAATGTGACTTCCAGCTCTGTTTCACATCTACCAGCAACTGCTTCCTGAGATTCCATACAGAATAATCAAGACTGTGCTTTGTAAAAAAGTGAAACACCAATTCAATCTGTACCCCACAGGAACACACATTCAGAACTGCAGACTCCTAATCTCAAACCCACTGATTGGAATTTATGAAATAAAACCTCTTCCAATGCATTTTATGCTTGTTTGTTCCTCATTCCACTTATATGATAATTATAGAAAACCTTGGCGTTCTAGTACCAAGAATGGCATCTTGTTGCCCTGAGGCCACAAACCAAAATCTGGTGGTAGGGGGACAAATTTTATGATTGATATATTATTAGGGCCCCCCCCCCCATGCTCCCAAATACTAGGATGAAATATTTTTTTCCCTCCTAAAATAAAAATTCATGCCATAGAGGGCTAATGCTTCCCAAATGAGCCTCTAAGGTTGTGTGTGCAGCTAAGCTCTGCTGCAGTCTAAAACATACAGTTGGCAGATTTCAAATGGAGGCAAACAGATGAATAAGCCAATTAGGACAGCCTCCATTATATTCTCATGAATATTTATATATTCCTCTGGCAATGAAGAGAACATTTAAAACAAATCCAAAGCACATCAGAATTAAATGGGCAAATGAAGTCTACAGAGATTAGTATTTTTGCTTGGTCCAAATGCTCAATCAATTCAAATAATTATGAAAATGAATGAAAATGAAGACCAGTTTAACTGAAAAAAATTATTTCATTTACAGAATTCAAATTTGACAGGAATAACATTTCTAATTATGAGCTTTATTTTGACTGGCAGTGTTTCCACTCTTTACAAAATAAAAAACAGTAAATACAGGACAATCCATTGGGGAAAATTAATCAACAGAATATGAACTTAGAAATAGTCATCATGATTCCCCACGTTAGTTTTCTGTCCAATATTAAATTTACCTTTGCACATACCCAGACGAGTAAGATACAGCAATGATTTACAAACTCTTTGTGACTAGATCTTGTTGCACAGTTAAAGGGAGGTGGGACAAACAAGAGCAGCACATAACTGAGAATAAAACAATAACTGACATAAAACAAATCAAAAAGGGAGCTTTGATTGCCACCCTGCAAAGTAACTTCATGAAAAGTAAAGTTACTTCATGAGTCCCGTGACAAAGTCCAATGGCAACAGGAAAAGCCAGCGACTATGGCATGCGCTGTACGTGAAGGGCAGGAGGGCAGTGGTGAAGGCCTCCAGCAAAGGCCTCAACGCTAGTCCTCATGAACACGAGGACCGTTTACTTGACACGTGCCTTCACTTCTGAGCCTTCATCTTCCACTGTGCCTCCTTTCCGGGACACTTCTGCAAGTAAACACGGATGGAAATGAGCCTTCCGGCAAAGATGCATGAACAAACCCAAAAGCCAAGGTGCTGTAATGGAGCGTGGGGTGGGGTGGGGCTTACGTTTTTATTCCCTGCTTAGCCGAATTTCTTGCCCGTTTTTCCATGAGCCGTTTTGGAGTGGAAGTTGGACACATCGTTGTGGATGTCCTTCGTGTTCCATTTGGAGCCTTTCTTCTTGCCCCCCAAAACCGAACTTTTGATCCTTATACTTGCGCTTGATGTATGGGCTTTAGGAAAGAGCAAGACAATGGGTGTGTGTGTGTGTGTGTATACAGTAATGTGCTTTTTAATTTACTTCTTTAATTACTATCTTAGATGTACAAACCACTACATCATTTTCTCTATCTCAGGCATACAGCTTTATAGGAATGTCAACAAACTCAGTGCTTCTAAAAGGAAGCATGGTCTTTCACAGAAGCAGCAATAAGCGGAGATCATACCTTCTGCATGTGCTGATCTGTTTTAGCCATCTCTGCAAAGTAATCTTCTGGCTGTTTTGTAGGAATTTCCAAAGTTACTTTGGCAGGGCCTCTAGAACAGTTGCTTGAGCCTGGCGATAACCGGTAGCGCAACACTAACAATTAGCTATTCATGTATACAGATGTAGCACCTTAAGGTCACTAATCATCCTAATATATGACAGTCGCAAATACTACTATTGTTAAGAATTTCAAAATATGACACATTACACTTTTACATTTTATAGACATTCAACCACAGCATAAGAAACCTTCACTATAAAAATAAACAAGAAAAATTGACTTACAAGTACACCGCCCTCTGAAAGTCATCTTCTGCATTGATTTCTTCTTTGGTCTGGTCTTGGCTTTGTTTCAGTCTCCCTTCTGCTTTTGCCACAATGTCAACAGCTGGGTGGTTTGTGAGGTTCAGCCTCTCCATCCATGGAAGATTCCTCTTAAACTCAGCTAAGCACTTCTTCAGTCCCTCCTTGTAAAACAATTATGTAATTAATGATAACTAATGATGACTTAACACATGCAGTTTATGGGAACAATGAACTACTTCAGGAAAGGAAAACAAACTCAGCCAACAAATAAAGTTGTACAAAAACATGGAAAATAATTATTTTCATGAACTTACTACATTATTGACAGCCTTTTTTGGTTTTTGCACCAGAATATTCAAACCAGGTTTGAGTAGACCCTTGGCAAAAGCCTCTTAAAGCTGAATTAAAAATGGGCAGATGTTAAGGTTACTTACAATAGCGTACATAGCTGTATTTGAAAATGCAATTAAGTTAATTTAACAGCAAGCAGTAAAGCTGCACTTTACACTTAAAGTGCGAAAGTCGACTTACAAGTAAACAGTTGTTTTTTCTAACTAGGTATCAAACATTCTTCCTTAATTGTTTGTAACTAACCCTTAGTTTAGCTAGCTAGCCATAACATTCCGCAACTAGAACACAGCGAACGACTAAGGATTTTTTAATATATCCGCTGAATGTATTTATATATTCACTGGATGTATATATAACTAGCTACTAAACCAAAATAAATGATAGATAGCTAGCTATACTAGCTAATTACAACGTTAACTAGTTACAGAAGCTAGGTATGAACTCACTTAACAATACTGTTCTCACCTCCCCATCTGATAATTCGCTTTCCTCCTCGTCAGATTCTTGTCCCAGTTGATAATCCTCTTCCATATCTACCTTTTTTTTTTTTTTTTTTAAAGTAAACTAAGTTTTTATATTAAAGGTTAACAAATTCAGCTCTGCTGATTTTCACGTGTGATTCCCAGTTGTGGCATGCGCAAGTGTTGCGTATGCAAACACTGTCCATGTAGTTTAAACAGCCATTCAAGACTAGTTCCGATCAGGTTATTCCAGCATGGAAAACACTTCAGATAAACTACATCCGAAGATTGCAAACAGCAGCAAAAAACAGTATCTATAGTTATTTACAGACGAATCATTTTTTCGATGAATATTATCCTCAAACATCTGGCTACACTTAGAATAGATTTTTAAAGGTCAAGTGCTGTTTTAGTTATAATAAAACAATATTTAAAATTTTGTAAAAACAAAAAAACAAACAAAAAAAATAATAAAACAAAATTTACAACATAAATTGACTTCTGGTCTCAACGGTCCTTGGTCCATATACGCCACACTTCTTGGCATCCTCTCTAGCCTCACGAGCAAACTAAGCGCATTTACTAAGGATACTTTGATAATCAAAAACAAGGTAACGAATCTTAATTTTTAAACACCAACGAATTTTTAAACACCAGCATAATTCATGTTAATTCTATGGAATAAGCATATATTTTGATACTTTGGTATTCAGTTTATCGATAAATATAAATATAATGTAAATAAAGATAGGTAGCTATCTAGTTATATCCATCTTAATTACTATAAATCTCTCCAAACAAGCCGACCAAGTAAGTTAGCTAGTTAAAGCACTGCATTTTAAAGAAATAATAAATAACGAAAGAATAACCTACGGAGTAACGAATTTATTTAAAGTTGTTAAGAACCAATAAGTATTATTTATTGTTTATTTTTATTGTTTCCTTGCAGACTGTAAGGTTAGTTAGCCATCCAGCTAACGCAGTTAATGAGACCTTAAAGCAATGGCAGCAGAGTTGCGAATGCAGAAAAAAAAACATCTCGGTCATTCGACATTTGCAAAACGTAGCAAAATCCAGTGACTCAACAAAGCTGTTTTCCAAGCAGGGAACCTCAAAGTGAATTTTAGAGCTATTTATTTTTCAGCCTGAAGGAGATTTCTTTCACCCAAGGTGAATGTAGCTATATTTCTCACTGCAGGTGCTGAAGACAGAGATGGAGAAACAGGAGGTGGCTCACCAGGAGGCCTTGACTGTAGTCATGGAGAAACATGCTAAAGAGCTGCAGGACCTGGGTAAATAAAAAATGTTATGCTCCCCAGAGTTTTATACCTATTTACATATTATACATATAAAAACAGGGGGTCTTTCATTACCAAATATAGAACATTATAGTATTTCCTCAGAAATGTCAAAACTTGCTAAACATTGGAATAGAATGCTTACTGATTTAGACTGGATTCTAATTGAAAGAGAACTCACATATCCTTTTACACCTATTGAAGTCCTCTCACAGACAGTGAAAAAAGAAAATAACAATCATATAAAGAATCTGATTCTAATAAACTCAAAAACAGTTTGGAAAGAAGTTCACAAAAGATGTAAAATTACTCAATATACTCAAAAGTATGCATCTATATGGTACAATCCAAAAATAAAAATAGATAAACAGACTATATATTGGGCTCAGTGGGGAAAAAGAGGGATTAACACATAAAATGATCTATTTATAGAGGGCAGTCTTCTTCCCTTTAATACATTAAAAGAGAAATTTAACTTAGAGGGACAAGGCCACTTTTGGAAGTACTTACAAATTAGACACTGTTTATGTGGAAAAGTTTCTTTGCAACAGGTTAAAAACACGATAGAAACATATATGGCTTTACCAATAAAGCATCACAAAACATCTAAATGGTATGAGATATGTCCATGGACGAATAATAACAGTTGCGGAAATTTGAGAGCAATATGGGAGAGAGATCTGTCTTGTGTATTGGATGAGAAGACATGGGAGGGGAACACTTTTCAAATAGTGAAAAGTATGTTAAAGAAGCTAAAAGCAAATTCATTCAATACAAAATAATTCATAGATACTACTACACCCCAACAAGACTTTATAAAATGGGCTTAAAAAAAGATGATTTGTGTTGGAAATGTAAGAAAGACCGTGGTACATACATACACACATTATGGGAATGCCCCATGGTTTCACCTTTATGGGAAAATGTTCTGGAACTTATGCGTAAATGGTTGGGACAGGACCTGCCCAGATCACCAGGACTATGTCTGCTTGGAGACAGAACTCTAGTGCTACATATAAGTAAACCATTGTTTGGAATATTAAAAACTGGACTATTAACTTGTGCTAGGGTAATTTTGAAATATTGGAAGGATCCTCGAATTACTACACTAAACTTCTGGAGAAATTTAATGGTGGAAAGTGTGGCATGTGAAAGAATGCTAGGCAGACTGAAAGGGACATGCGACACCACAGAACAGTGGGACAGCTTCAGCAGGTACATGCTGGAGGAAACCAGCAAACCACCAAACTTTGTAAGGACGCTGATAAACAGATCTAACAATGCCCATGGAATTAATATACAACTACCTGTTATATTGCTATTATGTCTAACAAATGCCTTGTTTTCCACAATGTCTGTGTGTATCTGCCTGATGCCAAATGCTCATACTTTTGTTTTATGTTTCATTTTTTTTTTCTTTTACTGTTTTTCTTTCTTTTTTTTTTAAAGTATTATATTCATGCCAAAAATTCAATAAAATGTTAATTACAAAAAAAAAAAGTTTGGTGTTCTGTTAGTGTAACGTTGATCTCTTACACTGTGAAAAGCTCTGTCCTCCATTACCTGCTTAGTCTCCAGCTCTGCTGGTAACTCTGTATATGACATCCAGCGTTAAGTTACCAGATTAAAGTGATTACCACATTTTGAAGAAAAAAAAACATGTCAGTATAAATGGTTTTAGAAGAAAAGAGAGCTCTGGGAAATACAGAGTAAGTGGTTGAGTTTGCAGTAGTTCTCTGTTTGGCATATAGTGAACTCATTATTGTACAAATCCAGCTATTAGATGCAGGTACTGTAAGGGTCCATATGTCCTATTTTCAAAGGTACAGCTGATGTAAGATCCGCTCTCAAGGGCTTGCAATTGTTTCAGCGTGGTTTTGTTGCCGTAACTCTCACATGATTTTACGTCTGGGTGTATCATGGCTGTACCTGTGTTTTTCTTCTGAAAACGTATTCAGGAAGTGAATAGGAAGCCATGGTATAAATAGATTTTCACTTGGGAGATGAGCACTGTAATGTGCTCCCTGACCAAACGCCTAACTGTGCACTTCCATAGCAACCACAGCATTCTCATCTCAGAGAAGAACATATCCTTAGGGGAAACAAGTGAAATTTAGTATGCAGCTGTTTAGTATGCGTTCTTGCAGGGAGGCGAACGTCTCCCCTCTCTCCAGTGTCAGGACGAGTTGCGGCAGCGGGTGCGAGAGTTCGAGGAGATCGAGAAGCAGATAGAGAAGGACAGCGACCTCGAGCTGCAGGAGATCCGCGTCCAATACGAGCGCAAGCTGCGCGAGGAGAATGAGTCCAACCTGAAGCTCAAGGGGGAAATGGGGGTCATGAAGAAGAAGGTTCATAGCTTCCTTCCCATCCTCTGTGCCCTTTTATTTGTTGTCTTTTTAAGCATGGCACGAATTCCCAACCTTTGTTACTGCGATCTGTGGTGTGACGGCTCTGTCTGTCTGTGCCATGGCTTTTGAATGGTGTAGTTCAGTAGCCTGCAAAGGGAGATAGATGACAGGAACCTGGAGATCGAGCAGCTGAAGGTGGATCAGCAGAAGTTGCAGGCAGTGAACATGTCTCTGGAGAAAGACATCATGGCCCTGAAGAGGGAGATCCAGGAAAGGGACAAGACCATCCAGGACAAGGTGGGGGGTGATCATACAGGCACCATAAGTCCAGCAAAGTTGTTGCCATTTTATAGAGCATTGAGAATGTTAGACTTTTTTTTTGTTAAAGGCCTGATTAGTATTCTGGCTGCTATTTTGTTTGTCTTCTGGCAGCTATAAATCAATGCATTTCGAAGATAAAAGCCAGTCATATATTGTACTTGTAATACAAAAATGTATCAGGCCCACCTCAAGAGAAGTTTCTGATAAAAGTGCAGAATAATACTGGAGAATATTCAAATTTCCTTATATTTAGACAACAATAAATAATGTGATTTTAGAAAAAAAAAGGAAAAATGTATCCATATCCATTCATGCTAGAATTTCATTCTATAATAGATAAAGTTTATTTAGAGAAATATAGCCACATATATCGACTGCAATATGGAGTATATTGCATTAGGTTAAAACATGAACAAAAGGCTGAACATGGCAGCAGTGAACATGGCACTGTTCCGATGAAAACTATTTATGTTTGCCTGATCATGTAAATACTGTGATTCATCAAAACACCCATAGGGATGTGAATACTTATCTAGAATATCTGAAATTTGTCAGGATGCTCACAGCATACTGACAAAAGTCAGACAGCTCATTGCAGCCTCCTGCAATATTAATATTTAAAGGGTCGGTCCTGAGATAATGATTACAGATAAACAATACATTGTGCAGCACTATCTGACAATGATAAATTACTTGAATTACTGAGGGCCATGGTTTCCTGATGTAGTGCAACAGTGAACTACAGACTGTATTGGCCAGTAAATGAGAGGTGGGAGTCCTCTCCTATCCTTGCAGGAAAAATACATGTATGACCTGAAAAATAACAATCAGGAGCTGGAGAAGTTCAAATTTGTGATAGACAACAAAATCAAAGACCTGAAGACACAGATTGAGCCAAAAGAGAATGTCATCAAAGAGATGAAAGAGCAGATCCATGAGGTGGGAAATGTGGTTTTGCAGCTGTGTTCTCATGGGGTACTGTGGTTAATCACTCCTTTGATCTTATCAAGGTTTATGTGAGGGTAAATGCAATATTTCCTGTTTGGGAGAAACTCTATCAGAAACCACTATATAGGTTCTAAAGAACCTGAAAAGAATAAATATTGATTTTCACAGGAACTAACACTTAGTATATGAATACCATATGTATTGTGGATTTCAATAAGGGAAGGCTGTTTTGGTTGTCTTTTGGTAGATGGAGGGTGAACTGCAGCAGTTCAACAAGAAGAACACCCAGCTGGAGCTGACTATAAATGGACTGAAACAAAAACTGAAAGCCACCAACAATGAAATGCACAAAGAGAATCGGAGGGTGAATTCTGACACACTCCTCAAAGGATGGCACACCGTAATCAAACCCAGGTGTCAGGTGTGACATGCATGTGTGTGTGTGTGTGTGTGTGTGAAGGTAAGTAAGGGCAGTATGTTAGAGTGGTTCGTCACTTCTTTAGTTTGCTTGTTTTGTCTTGTTTCTGTGTTACATGTACAACACATTAACTTACATGTGTAGTCACTGCTGTGTTACATGTACAACACATTAACTTACATGTGTAGTTGTGGTGTATTTTGTAGCGATGCAGTAACGATGCTGATGAAGAAGACTCCGTTGACCCCGTCTTGCTTGTGCATAAGATGTTTATTACACAGCAGACCAGTATCTTTTCAAGCAACCAGGGCTGCTTGAGAGAGGCTTCGGGCCAATATGAAATTCCTCTGAAGCTTCCACCAAGCTTCCCACAATATATACATATCAACCTAAGGCCCATACAACTAATCCCTTTGCTGGTTTAAAATAGGGACCTAACAGTAGAAAGGTTACCTGTCAACTCTATTAACATATTGGCAAACCAACTGTTCTCTAGATCTCCTCTTTTCCCTACTATACGTGTCTTCTCTATGCTTCTTAACCTGTTCATTTTAACATTAGCTATATGGAGCATATTTAAAGGATCTATATAGAACAT